>VMKM01002275.1:0-79941 GCA_008360985.2 Macquaria ambigua
TGTGTGTGTGTGTGTGTGTGTGTGTGTGTGTGTGTGTAAAAGAGAGATCAAGTGTGTTTGAGAGACACAACAGTAAATTGCTTTAATCTTCCTCTTCTGCAGCCTCAGCTACAGTCCTGAACTGGCTTTTGTTTGCTTCAGCGACCAGACACACACACACACACACACACACACACACACACACACACACTTTACTCACTAAGGTTGCTTTGTTTGGTTATAAATCATATTGATCCATATTGTCTTCACAGAGCGGTGACCAAGGTAAAAAGATTTTATGTATGCAAGACAACTCAGAAATCTTTAAGCAAACACTCATATGTATTCAGGATGGAGCTCTTTCTCTCTCTCTCTCACACACACACACACACACACACACACACACACACAGTCTCATCATCGTTCTGTTACTTTCCCTCCCTTCACTGAACTCTTAATGTACAGGAAAGCCTCTGCAGTGAAGTAAAGGGATGACAGTGCAGCAGATATTTGGCTCCACACTGACTCGACTGAACTTTTATTTTCTCTTTTAAAGCTACATGAAGTTCAAAAGCACGACTTTCTTCACTAAATAATAATAGGTGTTAATTGTCTCTGTGGCATCGACATAATTAAAAGCAATTTTCTCATCTTTATTTCCCGGTTCAAAGGCTCACGTTTACTTTTTTTGTTACGGACAAAACAGGAATAAAGGGTCCTGACGTCACGAGTTAATTGGCCTTTCTGCACGGTCAGAAACTACGACTCACACTGTAAAGATCAATCAGTAAAGTTTATTCAAGCAAGACCAGTCAGACAGTCTCAGTCAAGACTACAGTTTTAGCTAAAACATGTAAAATACTACTCCAGTAATATTAAAACAAGCTCACTACTGTTTATAACGCGTCTTTTGACAGCAGCCGTGAAGGAAATCGGATCGTGGAAGCGCTCAAACTGCACGTCAAACGACAACCGATCTGGCCAATGCACAAGAGATGAATTCCACTGATTACAAGTTGCATTCATAAATTACAGACTCCACAGGAGACAAAAACTGTGGAAACATAAGATACTACAACAAGAGGAGAAGAAGGTTTTCTCACATCTGCAGCAGAATCTGGAAGTTCGAGTTTCACTGCTCTTTCCTGGGCAGTGCCTTTGATGTGTGATTGACAGGTTCATTAATCAGTTATGCATATTTGTATGCATCGGGCATTACTGGGAAGTACTGCCCTTCCATCTTGGTTGCCCTTCACTTCTATCTGAGCAGACTGTGCTGATGAATGTCTGCCTCCATGTCTTTGTGATTGATTGACTGAAAAGGATATAGTCATCTGGGTTTCTAAAAGTCTGCCAAAAGTTTATAAAAGGGATGTCTTCTTCTGCATTTTTGTGATGTTTATCATGTTGACAGAACCATAACTGTAGAAATGACATTTTGATCTCTATACATGGCCGCTAGGAGGATATCAAATTTGTAAGTATAGCCTTGAAAGAGGAGCAAAACTCTTGCACTTAACTCTTAAACCCAATCATCTCCATTTATACAGCCATGTTTGGAAGCTTGGAAGAAATAATGAATCTCTGAATAAAGTTGACCCATCGCATCTTTCTCTTCGTACTTTTCACCAACCTGCTGCTGTTTTTTTAGCCACTCTAGCGGCATGACTTTAGTGATGGCAATGACGGTCCAACAGTTGGTCCACCACTGTGGTCCAGACTGAAATATCTCAACAACAACTACTGAATGGATAGCCATGAAACTTTGTACAGACATTTATGATCCTCAGAGGATGAATCCTACTGATCCCCTAGATTTTTCCTGTAGCGCCACCAGAAGGTAAAAGTTCTCTTATCCTCTGAAATATCTCCACATCGGTGGATGGGTTAGCACCAAATTTGGTACAGACATTCATGGTTCCCAGACGATGTGTCCTACTGACTTTTCATCTAGTGCCATCATCAGGTCAAAATTTAAATTTGTCCAATACTTTGGTTTATGAACAAATACCTGCAAAACATCTGACATTCCCATCAGCCTCAGCTGCACTTTGTGTTTAGTACTAAATAGCAAATATTAGCATGCTAACATGCTAAACTAAGATGGCGACCTTAACATCAGCATGTAAGCATCGTCACTGTGAGCGTGTTAACATGCTGGTGTTAGCATTTAGCTCAAAGCACCGTTGTATAGCCTCACAGAGCCAGTAGCTAACTGCTAGCTTAAAGTCTTGTTTTGTGCTCTTTGCTAAGATGGTGACCTTAACATCAGCATGTAAGCATTGTCATTGTGAGCGAGTTAACATGCTGATGTTAGCATTTAGCTCAAAGCACCACTGTGCCTACGTATAGCCTCACAGAGCCACTAGCTAGCTGCTAGCTTTAGACTCTTAGTCTTGTTTTGTGCTCTTTGCTAAGATGGTGACCTTAACATCAGCATGTAACCATTGTCATTGTGAGCGAGTTAACATGCTGATGTTAGCATTTAGCTCAGCGCACCGCTGTGCCTACATATAGCATCACAGAGCCACTAGCTAGCTGCTAGCTTTAGACTCTTTAGTCTTGTTTTGTTCTCTTTACAAAAGAGAGAAACAAATTGTTGGCATGGTGGGTGTGAGCCTCTGTCCGATCGTGATGATTAGAAAAGGTAAGAAAAGATAAGACACTGCGAAAGTGTGAAATTAAAATGAAACCGAGAAGCGGCGGCGGCCACTCTGGTGAAGTTATTGCACATGGAGGAGGTATATTGAGCAGAAGTGATCATTTGAGGCTTTCCCCTCTGCTGAGATTCTTCACAAGATATGGAAGGAGGCAGAGGGTGGAGGAAAATGTATAAAGAAGAGATGTTGTGCCCTTGAAGGAAGTTGAGGAGAGTTATAACAAGAATAAATCCTCTAATCTTGCAATAATTCCTATTTTTTGGATATTATTAGCTTTAATTTAGCTGGGTTTTTTATTCTCTCACCCCCTTTGTTTTCCTTTATTCATTCCTCCTCTTCTCTTCCTTTTGTCTCTTTTCTGTTCTTTTCCTACCATTCTAATTTTATTTCCTTTCTTACCCTTTTTCCACTCACATTTCTTCCTCCCTTACAGTTTTATTACCCCATTTTCTTTTCGCTTTATCTTCCCATCAATTTTCCCCCTCTCCCACAAATTTTCATCTGCCTCGTCCACATTTTTATTTTGCCTCTTCTCCTTCTGCACATTTCCCATTCCTTGGCTTTACTTTATCACTTCTTACCCCCGTGCTGTTAAAACAATTTGACACTACGTGCGGTCATTCAATGAGAAATTGGATTATCTTCATTGTAAAACGGAGCTGCATCAGCGGGAAAAGGAAACATCCCAGAGGGTCGGTTTCAATTTAGCATGAAGAAACATGAGATGGATATCATTTATTCCAGATTTCTGTTCCTGGAAGTTGCATTTTATAAGAGATAAGACTGCTAGAGGGGCGATTTAAGGGATTCAAAAGAAATTGGCTTATGTGGACATTTCATCCCACTCTGATCTGTAAAATAGTCACCAATGTAGATAAGTATCCCAAAGAAACATTTATATTCACCTCAAGTCAGATATTACTGAATTTGTCCTCATTTTGTATCTAAAAAAAGATTATAACATCACATATCATATGAACTATATATTTTAATATGTCCAGGTTTTAACACATTCATGTCACTTTGTCTTCATGTATCTCTCGTATTGTCCACTCACCTTCATGCATTACAGTTTAGCCACTAATATTTTCCTTATTTATTATATGGTAAGATTATGTTCTTGGCATTTTGTAATATAATTTGTTTTCCCTGTAACATCATTGTCTCAAGACATTTTTAAAATGCACTGTACACTCAAAACAGTCCTTCGAGAAGCACTAAATTTAAATCTAATAGAAATGGAAGACATTTTACAAAATGACAAACTTTTTGTGTGAGATGCTGCAACACATTTGTGTGCTTGTCAAATATGTACAAAACAAAAACTACAAGTTGATTTGGAGGGTTGAGTTTTAGCAAAGTGGTATTAATTCTTTCTTCTTTGGCCACTTAGGAGCAGCAGAACAACCTGTAAACGTAACGTCTGACATATAAAGTTGATATGGTGAATGTTAGCAAACAGTTGCTTATTCACACATCCAGCAGACACGTTACAACATTAGCATTCATTTGGAGTCCTGTGCCTGGCCACCCAACAAACCTAAGTCCAATATTCACTCTGCTTTTTGTTCTGTTTTTGGTCTGTAACTCCTGAGGGAAATATCTGGCTCTTTAGCTGCTAAACGCTCCGCTATGTTCAGTTGCTAGTTGCTAACTTTGTCTGTCTGCTGTTTTGCGCTGAGCAGGGAGTGTGCGGTGTGTAACGGCTCAGAAAAGCTGCAGGTTTGAACCCAAAAGCGCAACACAAAGACAGCCAGAGTGAGATAAAAGTTCAAGCTTGCTGTGGTGGACCGGTATATATGCTGCCAGGCTGATTAGGGGAATGGGAAGCAGGTGAGTAAGTGTGTGTGGGAAGGTCAGGTGATTGTTAAGCGTCATTGTTAATATAGAAATATTGTTTGGTGCAGCTTTAAACGTATCAAGTTCAAACAGATCGATAACATTGTTTAGATTTATATTTAAGTTTGAATATACTGAGGTAACAGTTCGAAACTAAAGCACAAACTGCTTGTGAAACTTTAAATCAAACCTTTTCATATGTAACTTTCCTCTTCTGCACCCGTGAATTTCAGTTACAGGACGACTTTTCCCACCAAACACTCCTAAATTCGTTCTTAACAGCAGATTTTTCTCCCATTACAAGCTGCTCACATCATCCCACGTTACAAAGGCTCAACATTTCCGCTTCACTTCATGTTAAAAGGCTCGTATCTGCGTGAATGTATCTATATAAATGTCGGTTTAAGTGGGAAATTAAATTCTAGATTAGGGATTTAGTCCTTTCTTCTCCTCCATTCATCCCTCGTCTTCATCCTGTAATCTTCTTCTCCTCCTTCTAAAGACCAGACTTCTGAAATCATCCTGTTCCTCTCCTCCTCTCCACCAAAGGTTGCTCTTCCCAACAGATTTAGCTCTTCATCAAAACTGTCAGTCTCATCTCTTCCTTCGTGTGTCTCTCTCTTCAGTGTCTCTGCTTGCAGCGTTTATGCCTGAAAGTGGAGGCTTCCTATCATAGAGTCATTTTCTTTCTTTGTAAGGACACAATTACAGAGACTTTACTTGATAATCCCTCAATTATTCCCTAAAATATCTACAACATTATTAACATATCCTCAGTTCTGCTTCTTACACCCTTAAAACGAAGGAAATCTCTTCCTCTGGTCACAACGAGTTAAGTATAGGGAAACACACGGGATAAAATACCCTCCAGATGGCTGCGCATGAATAGCAAAGCAGCACAAGATATCTATAATGGAGTTCTGATACACTGATCAAGATAAATGCACCAAACATAGCTTGCAGCATCTCTGTTTTATTGTTGCTTCCGTTGTCACTCCAATACTACGTCCCTAAACATGTATCTGCAAGTGAAAATAGCAGATTGTTGTTGTCGGTTGCGTTAATTATATTCATAAGCAGCTTCCTGCTGATTAGCTGCCCTCTTATTCTCGTAAAGGACTCTTGGATAATTTCACCCGCCCTGAGGGGGAATACAGAAATCCATTGTTGTGTGGAAAGTTGTAAATATAGATGTAATTATTTTGTGTCGGTAAAATGACAGATGAGAGTTCTACTAGGTACTAATAGGATGTAAATTGTGTCGGTATATGCCAAGTTAGTAAGCACAGTTCAGAAGGTGAAAGTTATAAGTATGCATACACTGCAGACAAAATATTTATGTCAGCCAAGTCACACAGAATAGTTTGTTGATGCGCGAACGCACGATTAGCAGGACGGCTAATGTGTGGTGCCTGGACTCTGGCCTCGTCCCTCCCTACAGCAAAGTTTTAAACCTGCGCTGACGGAGATTGGGGGGTGACAAAAACACATTTCTTTCTAAACGTAAACTAAAAACCCGTCTATTTAGTCTGGCTTTTATGTAGTGTTTTACAATTCTATGGTTTTATTATTTATGCTCATTTTACTTATCATTGTTATCTTTTTATTCTATTCTATTTTTTATCATCATTTTATTGCTGATTATTACTATTTTTCTATTTTTTTAACATTTTTACTATTTCATTATTATATTTTATTTTATTTTTGTGTGTTTTTTTTCTGTGTAGTATTATGTTCTATTATTTGCTTGTATTATCGTTTATGCTTATCTGGTTGTTTTGGTGTGCATTAGTCTCTAATGTCCATTTTAACTTCCTACGTTTTGTCAATCGCTTGTAAAGCACTTTGAATTGCATTTTTATTTGTTTGAAAGGTGCTTTAACAATAAACTTTGAAAAAACATATTTCTTCCCCCGAGGAAGAAAATCGGAGGCTACAGGTGGATGATGGGGTGGAGGTGAGGCTGATACAAATACTAAGCAATGACGCAACAGCAGCACCCAAACTGAAATGAGTGAGTATCACGTGTGAGTTTAGACGGCATTTTCTAAACAATTTTAGTTCAAATTTTACTTTAACTTTAATGTATTTCCACGCACCCTCTGCTGGCGTTTCCTCACCCTTTGTTTCGTCCTGTCGTTCCTCTGTTCTCAATCGTCTTGTCTTCTCTTTGCCAGAACCTCTGACAGGTTAATAGAGAGCACCTGAGCTGGTTGAGGCTGCACGTCCATAGAGGAGAGAAGGCAGAGTAAAAGATTGAGTCAAGCTTCCAGGCAGCGCAAAGCCCTGTTGTTATGTTGCAGTTGCTTTGATTTTGATTTGTGTTGGAGGTCACTAGTAGTTCTGTTTTCAGGTTTCAGGTTTTAGTTTATGTTCACACAGATTTGATTGTTTAGGGGAAGACCTGGGTCATACAGCCCAATATGTAGCTGACCCATGGCTTTTCCCAGCCTTCTCCACATAGTACACTGTTCATCTATTCCCTGACAAATTCATTAATTAGCTCATCTGTCTGCAGAAACACTTTTTCTGAAGTCAGCATGGTGGCGTCAGCAGAACACTGGGCTCTTGTCAGTTCTGCGGTTGCTTTGCTCGCAGCCCTTCACACATCTAATCACGCCGAGTTTCTGTGTTTGTCTGCGGCTCGTGAGACAAAGCCGAGCACTTACACCTGTTTCTGTGTCTCTTTGTGAGCATCTGTGAGTGTTTGTTTCGGCTTTGAAGTATGCACGTTGTTTTACGTACGCATTGCTTCTTGCATCATTTGTCTCGCTGATTGTCACACCTTCTGCCACAAGAACAAACACACACACACACACACACACACACACACACACACACACACACACACACACACACACACCCTGGTGCCCCCATGTTCGAAAAAGAAAAACGCCGCAAAACTGCCCTCTTGGATGCCCCTATGGCAGAAAAAACATGATAAAGGTCCCTCTGGGGTGCCCTTCCAGTGGAGAAAGCACAATAAAGTGCCAGAAAACGCGATAAAGCACCAGAAAATGTGATAAAATGTCCTTTAAGGTGTCCTTCCAGTGTGAGAAAACGCAATGAAGTGTGAGAAAACGTGATAAAGTGCGAGAAAATGTGATAAAGTGTCCTCCAAGGTGTGCTTAAAATGGAGAAAACATGATGCAGTGCCCTCTAGGGTGCCCTTCCAGTGGAGAATGCTAGTGTATGAGCTGCCCTCAATCAAAATGTCAACTTTAACTTCTAAATCTTTAGTTGATTTCAATTTAATGTCCACAGTTTTACAACATTTTTGTTCGCATGCACTGACGTGGTCAGAGAAAAACAAACAGAACAGCAGGGAATCACATTTTTAAAAAGGCTCAATGGAAGAAAGAGGGAAGAAAAGGAGTATACATCAGTTCTTGTCTCACTCGCATGCAAAAATTTGCAATTTTCATCACCTCTCTTTGCGCTTCATCATTGCTTTGCTCAGTCACTGAGTGTGGAAACAGAATAGAAAACTGAATTGACAGGAGAAGTGTGATCATGCTGCATCATGTTTACAATAGATGGCTACATATTAAAAGCGTTAAATATTTCAGATGAGATATGAACAGCTGTGTAAGCAGGCTTGTTTTCATTTTTCTTGTTATTTGAGAGGCTGAAATCCACAGAACTTCAGTGTCTAAACCAAACGTCAAAGACAACTCAGAGAACAGATCATGTTTGTTGGTTAAATATGTGAAAACTATCAACAAACACTTTGCAGGTCAGACATAAGTCAAGCGGTTCACACGGAGCCCCGAGGGTTTGGTGACATACGACCTCATTAGTCAGGAAGCTTGATATTAAACTGTTTAATGCGTTGGCTTTTATGTCCAAATCCAGGCAGATCTGACAGCTGGCTGTGATGGAAACTACTGAGGAGGACCGATCGAATAAAGTGGAGACAGGAAGGCAAGAGAGCGAAGAAGAAAGGCAGCAAATAGGACAAATTATATACCAATTTATAGTATTAAAAACCATAAGGTTGTACATCTCATTCCAAAACCATGGGCATTAATCTACTGCTATAACAGCCTCCAGTCTTCTGGTTTCAGGCTTTCCACCAGATGTTGGAACCTGGCTGATGTTGGGCGATAAAGCCTGGCTGGCAGTCTGCGTTCCAGTTCATCCCAAAAGCGTTAGATGGGGTTGAGTTCAGGGCTCTGTGCAGACCAAACTGACAGAAACGGTTCTTTGTGGACCCGGCTTTGTGCGCGGGGACATCGACATGTTGCCAAAAAGTTGGAAGAACAATACGGTCTAAAATATTTTTGGTTAAATATAGAAAATGTAAAAACATCCTATCTTGTGTCACCAATATTAGATCTTCCCCTAACTTTAATCTTTACCATAAAAATGTTAATCACGCTTTACCTGCATGTGGATATTGTAGGAAAAACAAATGAAATATGACATCTTTGAATGTTAAATAATCATAATAATAGGTGGGAGGAGTCTGTAAAGTCAGTAGTGTAGGGAGTGGATGAGTGACAATGTTGTGTTGTAAGACAACAAAACAAAAGCCACATCGCAGAGGAGTGTAAGGGGGGAGGAGATCTTCCAAAAGGACTGGCTGCTGCTCAGGCTTATATGCATGGAGCAGCCTCGGAGGGGGGTGTCCACGTACTTTTGGACATATAGTGTATTTGAATGAATGTATGTAGTTCTCTGGAGGGACGAATGAGGACAGAAATCCTAAATTTGGGCAATAAGGTGGAGCTGGACTCCAGAATATTCCCATTTTTAACCATTAATATGTCCGCAACAAGACATTTCAAGATTAAGGCGTGCAATAGAAGAAGTCCATTCAGCTTCAGCCATAACAGAAACTGTAGTTTGTTGGTAGAAGGAAAACAAAACAATCTTTTCCACGTATTCAAGGTTACCCAGGTCAGGATCACTTCTTCCCCTCCTGTTTCTCTTAGGAGCCTCTCCCATGCTGGATGCTGGGAGCTGAAGTCCCTCCAGCGTTTCTTTGATTTTAGCCCCGACGTCTCTCCCGCCACTTTTCCAATCACCATTTACCAGACGGCCTGAACCACCTCTAGCGGCTCCTTCTCGATGTGAAGGAGCAGCAGAGGTCGCCTTGAATCGGTGAGCTCTTCGCCCCGGCACGAAGAGCGAAGCCAGCCACCCAGAGAAACCTCATTTCAGCTCATTCTTCTATCTGCAGTCTCATTCTTTCAGTCGCTGACCATCAGCGAGAGTCAGAATGAAGGCTGACCGGTAAATTGAGAGATCTGCTCCGTGGCTTAGCTCTCACTTAAATGCACTTAATGGATATGAAAGCTGTTCGGCACATGACCCCGCCGCCTAATAATGCATGGAAATAAAGACTTTTACTAACTGGCTCTTCTTTTTCTTGCAAAGGCTCGACACACACACACACACATTTGCACAAAAATGGGGCAGCCACAAGTTGATTCTCTCAGATGGTGATCCAAAATGTGGGATTCTTGCTTTGTTCAGCGACATGTTTGAGGGCATCCCGCTTGAAATGAAACATCTGTCTCTCTAACGCAATCGCTTTTTCGTTTCACCCTGAAACACACAAACACAAACACAGGAATCCCACGTGAATTTAGGCCTGGGGGTTTTATCACCTCGAGTGTTTATTCATGTTCATGCATATTGTCACGAGCTCATTACAGACTCCATGTACAAAGCCAAAGCCTTCTAATATTTATAAGAGCCCTCTTTTGTGCAACACAAGAGTCTGGTGTCTTTATGAGCCCATCTTGTCGTCTAATGGTGTCAATTTCTTATAACTAACAGGCTAAATGTAGACATCAGAGCTAATAGCTTCACTATCATCCCCTCCGTTTCATTCAGCGACATTCAACACTCACACAGGGTTGAAATCAATCACAGTAGAGGCAGAGACACCAATTCCTCCACCCACAGCAGCAGAAGATAGACCAGAATGCAATTCAGCCACAAGAGAGGGACACAGCTGCAATCACATCAACGGCCAAATGATCATGAACTGCAGGCAGGCGGCAGGCTTTATTGCTCGGCCATACACCCACCCTTGACTGAAAACAATACGTTTATGTCATTACTTTGTGGGTTGATGAAAAGCATCCTGGGAAATGCGGTAAATCATACATCGTAGCTTATTTTCACATTTAAAATAATACGAAAATACTGAACGGAATCTGGGAATTTATCTGTGTTTATTTTGATGATTAAAAACAAGTTATAACACAAAGATCTACTTTCACAATTAAAAATGTACTTTACACACGCAAATGTGACACCCTGGACATTTTATGTGGTTAATATTATGCCCAGAATTATTATTGTATTAGTTTGTGTTAATACCTTGTTCCCCCCACCATTATTTCTCTGGTTATAATTATTTAAAACACTTTGTGTCACTTGAAAACTCACCTGCTTTCTCTAGAGCGATATCCTTTTCGGCCAGTAGGTGGCAGTAGCAGCTTTGACTAAGACTGTTCTTTTGCTGTATTTGCAGGTGAGGAAAAGTGCACAAGCGCCATATATATATTTATATTAAGTTTATGTTCATTTGTGGTTCCATGTTTTGATGTTTACCAGGTTATTTATGTCAGAAAATAAGGAAGCTAACTAACGCTAGCTTCTGTAGCTAATCGTGGCACGTTGAGCATGCTAGCTGTGGCTTTACATAGTGACCAGACCTTATTGTTTCCACGCAAGATGTTATACAGATAAATGTTATATTCAGTAGCTGATATGAGCAGGATTTTGTCTGTGACTAGGCTGCACATTTCCTGTATTCATCTTAGACTTTATTTGCACTGTATTTTAAAGTTTTTGAATATATTGTCTGGTGCATGATCAGCAGCTCATTTGCAATTTCTTCCCATTTACCCTCCTCACTTTCTATTTCCAGAGTTCCTAATGTCACAGGAAGACCTTGTTTCCTGTGAACTGCAGGGGTCAATGGTTTTATGCATCATAAAAAATGAAAATTGGGGGGCATGGGAACATAAAATCTACTTAAAATCTGTAAAGCGATCATACATAATTGTGTAAGACGATCTAAGAGAAGATTTTTAACTGGTTGCCCTGTTTGAAGTAGATGACACCGCCAAAATAAAAGCCAAAACAGAATTTTCCTCTCCTTAAGACCAAAGTCTAAGCTTCTGACATGAGTGAAATGATTTCAAAAGGTCAAAAGGATGATCAATCTCAGCGTTGGACTCACCTCACACACACATCACGTAACATAACATTTGTGAAATGTGTTTCGGGTCAGATTTGAGCTTTTAGTGCCGAGTGTTAAATCCGCTTCCTTGGAGGGAAAATTCACTTCTTTGTTATTCTCTGGAGGCTTCAGACTTCAGTGACACTGACCTCTGGGCGTCGCATTGTTCCACAAAGATGTGCCTGCTGAGGTTCACCGTGTGTGTGTTCATGTGTCACTGTCTTTGGTGTGTGTGTGTGTGTGTGTGTGTGTGTGTGTGTGTGCGTGCTTATTTCCTCCACTTTTCTTCCCAGAGGCTGTTCTCTCTCTTTATTCTTTAACACCCACACACACCAGTATTAAAACAAAAACACTCACTCACACACACACACACACACACACACACACATACACACACACACACACAGCAGTTTATGGAAACGTCCAACAGGCAACAACAATTTAATATAAAATTCCTACAAAAGCACGGAAGTGTTTAACTTGTAGCTTGAGTCCAGCTGCATGAATGCCAGAAAAACCTGAAATGTCTGTCGATTTCTTTTCAACCTCTTGTCCGTTATCACCAGGACTCCAGCAGCACTTATTTTGACAAAATGTCACTTTTTAAAGAGCTGGAATGCTATGTGACGCATGTTTTCTGATAATTTCACAGTGAAGGAGGACGTTCCTCCTCAAACCCAAATCCAGCTCTCTCTGCTGTTTGTAGAGAGCTGGGTTTTTCTTTTTTTTCTGTCCTCGCTTTCTTGTCCTTATTTCTGCAGGACACTGGGCTTTGGGCTTGTAATTTGGTGTTGAAAGAAAGGCGGATATGTTGGCTGGACAACACACATCGATCCAGAATGAGATGAGAGAAGAGGATGAAATACACACCTGTACGTGCACATGCTCTGACTCTGTCTCCGACACACACACACACACCTGCTCTTTTCAGGCGGGAAAAGATCAGCCACCTGATGTATTGTTGGTCCTGACAGATGATAAAGGCTGCGGTGTCGTGGTGTAATGGAAGAAAAGAACTCTCTGAGATACTGTCCTTTGTTGAATCTGAAAATTGTAATTCAACCCAGACGGCACCGCGGTCATCTATCATACAGGTGACGACCAGAGTCTGAGACAAGCTCAACATGAAGCATACGGGACAGTTTACTATATGTTTAAAGGTGTAGGAGACTTCTAGAAGTGCAATGTGTTTCCTAATCTGGTAAAAATAAATAGTTTAATCTGGATGTTATGACAGAAATCCAAACGCCTGGATGCTAGGGCTTTTCTATTATTTGCAAATACAAAGACAGTTGAAATAAATGAATGCACTATATGCAAATTAAACCAAGAAGGCCTCAAACACAAAGGTCTATCAGAGTTAGTACTTTGTTCACACGATATTTTGCAGCCACGATGGAAGCAACAACCAGAGCTGTCAAAGCAAAGCGGAAAAACATGGAGATGCAGCACAATGCAGAGCTGGATGGCGGTAGACGAAATGCTGGGGGGCTTTTAAACCCAAGGAGGGCAGAGTCAGATATGATCTGATGGAGGAGCCCAGCTGGAAGACTCCCACTCCCAGCAGCACCTGCTTCATTGCAGATGGGCAGCTGCGTACGGAGCGAAGGGGCTGGAATTTAAAGACCCAGCTGGAAGAGGTTCACAGTAAGTACAACCGCTCTACTGCAGAAGCCGGGCGAATGATTGAAGAGCTCAAAGACCAACTGGAGCTCCGGGAGCAGCTCCTAAAGGCTCAGAAAGACCTGGAGGAGCAGGCTGCATAACACCAGGAGGACCAGGATGCTCTCTGCTGTGAAATTGAGGAGCTTAGAGCCAAGCTCTCTGAGCAGGAGACCTCCTCCTCCACATCCAAGGTCTCCTGCTCAGAGAGCTTGGCTCTAACGTGGAGGAGGAGGAGGAGGTCAAGACAACCAAAGCCTACCTTGCACAGCTGGAGCAGCAACAGAAGGAGGACGCCAAAGATCGTGGCTGCACTGAAAGGAGCAGCAAGAGGAAAAGGAGGCCTCACTTCAGCAGACTCTGCAGAAGAAAGAAGAGGAGTGGGCTCAGAGGGGAACCACCATGGACACCAGGCTGGATGAACTCGAGTCCATGATGAAGAAAGTGTTCAAACTGGTTCTGTCTGTGCAGGGCGGGTCGTTATAGGAACTTTAGATTTAAGCGCGTTCATGGAGTTTTCCTTCTCCAGATTGTAGGTCTAGGTAGAGGGTGTCATATACTGTACAGATACTGTACAAAGCCTTAGGCACATTTGCTAGATGTGATTTTTGGGATATATAAAAAAAACTGAGTTGACATCTTAAAGCAAAGGGACATCTGATTTGATTAATGTCCGATTTACTTCGGAGGAATGAAAGGGGCTCAGGCAAAGTCCAGAATAACCTCTCTCTCCAGGGAAGGACCTGATGTGTGGTGTCTTGCTTTAAGATGTCAAGTGGTAGAAGTAATACTGCTGCAGGGATTGCACTGTTTAGTGTATATTTTGAAGAATCTGAAGGGTTCGGGTTGATTGATTACCGAAGAAGTGGCAGGCCAACTTCTGTCTGTAAATTTGAATTGCTCTAGTGTTAGGGTAGGATTACTGATTGAGAAGTATTTGCAGAACTAATGTTAGGCAGGATGTTTAAGCATTGCTGATACAGGAACAGCAGGAGGTGAGGCAGGTGGATTGGTATTTATGAGGAAGCGTTTTAGGAGCTACTTGAGTAAAGCACAATGTAACATGTGCTTCTTGCATGTTACATTAAATACATAATTTGAGGTTTAAGTCGTTACTTTGTCTAATAGCAAAATCTTATAATATAGAATTTAATTTTGTCAGTAATGTTACCTTTATTTGATCGTTGTAAGTTGTACATATTTGTGTTATTTTTGTATTTTTTATGTTATATTTCATATTTATTACTAAGCTACACAGTATGTAAGTCTTGGACCCTTGACTCTATAATTTGTCAGTTAATATTTATTTAGATTGGCTACAGAAATCATTCATTAGTATTGTAAGTTTCCTTTGTTCATGATTTTCTTTTATACTGAATAGTTTTACTGAGACCGGGCTTGTATCCCCCAGATCCCAAAGTGCTTGTATGCAATAAATCATCTGTGAATCGACATCGGAGCTGTTTGTGTCTCAGCGTTGGAGTTAACTGTCAGCCGTTAGTCCACCAACATCACAAAACACAACGCAGAGACTATTGGCTGTTACCACTATCAGCGATGTAAGAAATGTATTTGTTGTTTTATAAACTGTAATCAAGAGTAGATAGACCCTGGTTACAACAAGGTGATATTGATGGGGAGGTCAACTTGCGTGAGTTCACTCAGTGGGATCAGAATCTGTTACCGAGAGAGGAGGACATTTTAGGATACGGAAGAACGAAATTCTGCAGACTGAGGACAAAAAGCTCAGAAGTAAGAAGAGTGCTAAAGCAAAAAGTGTAAATTCTGTACCAGAGTTTGGTGAACAAACTTTATAGAAAATGTGTGATCAGAGGGAATGAGACTATCTACTGTACTGAAGATGAGGCTGCAATATCTAAGGAAGAAAACTGAGAAATGACAGTGAAGAAATTTGTTCGGCTGCACAGCTGAAATAACCTTTCAGAAGTAGTTGGAATAGAGGTGAGGAATGAGAGGAAGTACCCTGGTTTGGTAAAGAGGAGTGACAATAACAGATGACTTGATTAATGTCCAATTTACTTCGGAGGAATGAAAGGGGCTCAGGCAAAGTCCAGAATAACCTCTCTCTCCAGGGAAGGACCTGATGTGTGGTGTCTTGCTGAAACACCATGAGAGATGGAGTGAAACTTTATTTTAAAAAAAAGCACTAAAATGACCAGAAAGATCCAGAATCAGAGGGAAGACATTTTGTTTTATTAAAACATCTTAATAAATCCTGAATTTCTCCACCAGCTGTTGTCTCAATTAACCAATTAACCTCAAAAAGAAGAAACATTACAGCTAACAGGCTAACAACAGCTCTCAGTATCAGTGTTGCTCCAGCTGGAAGGACTTGATTTGGTTGTTCTTGGTTGTAATTTCAGAGGAACAAATTGTCCGTCAACGAAAAAACCGATGAAGAGCTAAAAGCCCTCATCGTCGTTCCACGCTTGCCAAAAGCTCTTTGCTGCCATGGCAACTAGCTTTCTGCCTCTTATTGTAACTCTGAAATATTTTTAGTTTTCCAGCATTCAAAACAGTTTTTAAGTCTTAATTAGTCAAAACGTATAATGTGGTAAAACGTTTCACTAAATAATGACATTTAAAAGGTAACACAGATGCTACTTTAGCTGAATAAAAGTGAATACTGTATCATCTGGCTAACTGGCTGACATTAAATGCTAATGTTGCACATGCATATTGTAGCTACAAATGGCTAACTTGTCTGAGGAAAATTAAATGTGATCACCTCTGCTTAAAAATTACATTTAAGACACTTTAGGCAGTTAAAATGTATTAAAATTATTATTCTTTTGGGAGCTTTTAAAATGTACTTGTATGTAAGAAAAAGTTCAAGTTTAAAATATTAAAGTTCTAACTGAAGTCGGAGCACTGAGAAATATTACAGCTGCATTCGAAAGGAGCTGAAATGTCAAATAAGGTATCAAAGGACGAAAGAAATTAGTTCAGGTGGAGACACTTGCAATTAATAAGTGCAAGAAAGCAGGAAATACTACTGAGAATACATGGCAAAAATAAGTAAATACATTTAAACATTAAAGTTTACAACCGCCATAAAAACATAACAAAATGCGGGTTTTAAATTCTGTGTATCTCAGTTTTGTTTCGCCTTTTTCATTAAGATCTGGGTTATAGAGGTCAGAAAATGAGACGTTTTTACTGGTATTATTCCAGTCTTTTATACACACATACACACACACACAGCAGTGTCTCTGATGATGTATCCACTGGCTCTGCAGACCCGACCACTGCATCCATATTCATGCTGCTTGTTTCGATTCTCAAACGTTTGGCGTACGCACACACACACACACACACACACACACACACAAACACAATCACTGCGAGCAGCAACAACAGCCAAATCCAAGGAGCTCTATTGTTTTGGCTCATCTGTTTTCTCGCCTCCCGTTCCGTCTTTCCTCTCTCAATCCCTCTTTTCTCGGACAGGGTGAGGTTGCCCTTTCGTCTCCGTCCAGCTGGGGAATGCTAATGGCAACGCGGCGTGGCCAAGACAATTAGCCAGACATGCACTACGCAAGCAGACAAGCGCTGGCAGACCCAAAACACACTGTGTATCAGACAGTGAGCAACGACAAACACACCGTGACACACACACACACACACACATATACACACATTGAAACACATGTACACAATGAGAGACAATTGGTAGTGTCTAGCCTTTGTTTTGTAAACCTGCAGTTCAGTCCAAGAAACGGAGTGAAAGCTAAATAAAAAGAGAGGTGGAGGCAGAAAGAGGGAGGGAGGGAGTCTGCTGATGCTGAGCTGGACTGAGTCATTCCTACAGACTGACTGCAACACCATCTAACCCAAACTTTAAAAGAGCACCTTACTGATTTAGCATTGCACTCCTGTGACACTGTCAAACTCATGATGGACAATGTTTTTTAAAAAAAGGATTAAAATCGATGCAACAGAACCAAAAATATCTGCATTTTTATTCCACGCAGTCTTCTTCCTCGTCAAAACCTGCCGCCTACATTACCCACAATGCAACTCAACCGCAGACAGTTCCGTTGGACACTCTGGTGTGTTATGCTAGTAGCGGCTAATGTAGCCTCGAGCCGCTAGCCTCAGAGGTCTGGTCAGGTCACTTCTTTCTAACTCCACACCAACAGATTTTTGTCATTTTCAAACTTGTAGTTTCAAACACCACGCGACGCTGGTTTATCAGACTTGGCGTGGCGCCCTCTGCAGCCACAAAAGGCTTTATACAACTTTTTCCACATATACAGTAATACTCATGTAAACAAGTTAAAGTTCCTCTTTAAGTTAATACATTTAAGGCAAACCTTTTATGCAAATTGCAACATTCCTCCCTGATTACAACATTGCTGTGCATCAATTTCAGCCAGTTCTGCTTCATGGCAGCAGTTGAAGTGCAATCTGGGACAAAACCCCGGCCTAGAAGCTCCTCCATCTTGGTCTACTTGAAGCCAAAATCTCCCCCCAAGTATCCTTCTTGGCTGAACTCGGCCAGTTCAAGATTTATAACAAGTGTGTCTCAAAGTTCTTGTCTAGACCTAACTAATCAATCGCCAGATAAGATGAAACAGGTCGGTCTTTGACGGGCCAAATGAGAGACGGACTCCACAGAGAGATAGGTAAGCATGTAGATAAAACAAAGCAGTTATCAGAATTTGAGCCATTGGGTTCAATAACATTTGAAAAGTCTTTATTAGTAAAGCTGTATTAGTAAATTACTTTTACAGCATTTATGTGTGGGGAGCCAACAGGAAGTCAGTCAGCCAGATGAGGTTTCTAATGTTCATGTTTTATAGGCCAAAAAAACATCCTGGAACAGAGTGTCCACTTCTCATAATACACCCATGATGCTGGGATAAATTAACTTTATATCTTTATGCAAAGTGATAAAATGTCCATTAGCAACTACGCTTGTCTTTATTTGACTGGTTGATCGTTTCTTCGACAGGAAGCAGAAATGGCTCATGAGTGGGCAAAACATCCGGACTCTGTGAGCAAACTGGACAAGTGGCCTGTGATTGTGAAACCAGGCTGTGATGCTGTGAGCTGAAGGGGAATTTATCCAGAGCCAAACCAACTCTTGACTCTGCGTGCAGTTTGAAGTTTGAATGGTAACGGTTGCTTATCTTAGCTGAATTCGTGGATATCTACGGGCTCAAGTAACAGTCGTAAGCTTCAAAACTGCACTGCAGAGACTCAAGACTCTGGACAAGAAGTAAGAAAAATGGAAAACCTGAAAACCAAACTATCCCTTTCTTCTCCACCTCAGAAGTGAGAACTAAAGACTGTAAAGCTGCCAGCTCTCTGCCAGCTCCTTCTGATTGTGCAAAGCTAACAGAGTGAAAGCCCGTTTCCCAGCCTCCCACTGATCAATAGCTCATATGAAGGTTTGGCAGCGCCAGTTTAGATGCGTATCTGCCCGGCCGAATGGGCACCGTCTCCACTAGCACACTTTAATCAGACGGAGTTATTTGGATGTGTGGCTCTGGGTGAATGAATACACGCACACACACACACACACACGAAGCGGCCAATCATTCACTTTAATTGATTGACTGAATAACAGAGGAAGAATGGGCTCAGAAGTCTCCAGGCGCAGATGCAGCGGTGGAGTGTGTTTGTGCGAGATGATAGCCAGTGAATTGAATTGGCAGGGATCCATATACTGTATATGTGTGTGTGTGTGTGTGTGTGTGTGTGTGTGTGTGTGTGTGTGTGCTAACAACAGTGAGTTTATGACTAAGGCAGGCCTTTTCTCAGAGTCAGGGTCACTACCTTTCCTCTAGCCACCTGTAATGACCCTTTTTTCATCATCAATCTGTTTCTGCGATTAACTTTTAAAGAGGAAAACACACTAAAAGGTTAGAGACGTGGTCTGTGGTCCA
Organism: Macquaria ambigua; assembly: GCA_008360985.2. Lineage (NCBI taxonomy): Eukaryota > Metazoa > Chordata > Actinopteri > Centrarchiformes > Percichthyidae > Macquaria > Macquaria ambigua. Next base: position 19,260 of record VMKM01002275.1, read on the forward strand.
GATGGCCGCAGGATTGATGAAAATCTGTGCAGGTAAATAAGCCAGTAAGTAGACTAAACCATCTTTCCGCTGCCACAGCATTCAAGGTGTCCTTGATTGAGGTACTTCAAGAAAAGAAAAATACCTAAAAGCCTTCGGTAGTGCTAGAAAACAGCCAGCTGGGACCATATGTTGTTTTGCATTTAATTCTTACCTTGAATATCTGGCACATCCAGAAGAACTCCAGTGTGATTTTGCAAAAACAATACTCAAGCAAGAGGTGTTTCCAGGACTCACTACGTTGCACCTCCAGTTCAACAGTTACAAAGTGAGAAATCCATCATTCAGAGGCAGATCTATCCGTTTCTGAAGTGGGAGCAGCCTCAAAGGACCATGATGCAATGCAACGACAGGATGTTGCTGAGCAGGGATCAAGGCTCGCTGTTTGTCGACTGGAAAAAACTCGCTCCGCTGCAGCCGCTTTAGACGTAAAATCCATAGCTGAATGCAAACACCATTCAAGTGCAGAGTTCACTGCAGAAAGTCGGTTTTTGGGGAATGTAGGAAATCACTAATTGGACAAGAAGAAGAGAAGAAAGACGGGTTGGGGAGGAAACTGAGAAGACACTCTGGTGGCTAAAAGAAGAAAACACTGTTAATTAATGTAAACCAACGTGGTCTAACTCTCTGGATATGTGATCAACAAGAGAGTTTTCAAAGGTACGGTGAAAAGTGAAACTTTGAGTTCAGACCTTGTCTGTCCCAGTTCCATCTGAGGACACAAAATCAATTTCCACACCTTCACCTCCCCCTCTCAGGCTGTCACTTAGCCACAGCAGGTTTCTGCAGAACGAGGCAGCAAAAGTGTGTGTGTGTGTGTCTGTGTGTGTGTGTATGTGGGGAGGGGGTCAGAATCAGAGCAATCATCTGGTCAACTTATTGATCTGTACAAATCTCCAAAGACCAGGAGCTGGCCAACTGCTATACCAGTGATCGTCATCATCTGAGGATCTTGAGGGAAAGCGTCATGAGACAGTTTGACTGCTATTGGTAGTTTCTATGATCAAAGTTCAGCTAATTTAGTAGCAACGTAAAAATGCAAAGAGGTATGAACGTTACAGATGAACCTGTTTATCTACTTTGCACACAGACCATGAAAACACTGCACTGGCATGCAACTGTCAAGAAAATAGAGGCTTCCAAAATGCCCAGGAGCAGCACTGATATTAGTATATTTTACTTTTAGGAAGTAGATTGTCTTAATGTTTCACACTGGAGCGCACCTCGTCTTCTCACTCTTGTTCATCCCGTTTTATCTCAAATGTGAACCGCTAAGGGCGGAAAAAAAAAATATATATATAGGCTACATCACCATAACCAAAGAGGAATGTCACTTTAAATCCTTTAGAAGTGCCACAGTAAGCTCAATGGCCCAGTTTCAACCAAAAGATGGCCTTCGGCAGTCACATTCATGCAAGTGTTACCCATGGAATTTAATCGCTTTTGTTGCAACCAAAAGGAAAACTAACAAACTGAGGTTGTTGCACACCTCTCTCTCTCTCTCTCTCTCTCAGACGTACAGCACAGACCTTCACCCTTCGGCTAAAAGTAGATAAGAGCTTGAACAAAAATGTGTTAAATGTTTAGTTGCATTCGCTCAGTTGCAAGGGAAGTTAATCTGCACAGCACTTTTCAACAAGGAAATTCAGAGATTTACATAAGACATACATTTTTATTTTCTTTTTTAAAAAGGGACATTCAATGATATTCTCTATGTGAATGACAATAAATGCACCATTGTCCAATTCATGACTGACTGAATTTTAAGGACAATCCATCTTTGATCAACATTTAATCTTAACTGCAGTCCGACAGTGTGAGCATCCATACGAGCCGAATACGCTGCCAAAACGCGGGTGACCTATAACTCAATATGGTGCCTGAACGCATCATGTGTCCACACTGGAGGACCGTTAAGCTGCTGCCTTCACTACACGTTGACAAAATTCTTAACTCAAGGCCCTTTTAGTACAGTATATAAAACACTACAGAGCTAGAAAGCGGTCCTTGAGTTAAGAATTTTATGTCTAACTGCTATTAAAAGGTCAAGAACGAACATTCAAGCTCAACTAGACAAGGTTATATAAGTTTATAGAGAATCAGCAGTGGTCCAACATGGCTTCAAGTAGCCTGCTGAACAAACAGGACTACAGTAATTCTCCAGTCTAATGAGCGTTTCAAGGGAAACTGATCTTATGTCATATATTACACTTTGGGCTCAGAGAAGCACCAGGCAGCCCCGGCAGAGAAGCATCTGAGCCTGGAGGAACATGGTGCTTTACTGACCTCTAGTGGCCGCGCAGCATAATCACACATCCTGTACAAACCAGGTTAAAAAGATGCTCTTACCAAATGCAACATCCAGACAAGGATGCATGATTAAAAAAAAAATTTTTTAAATCCTATAAGCCAAATGATGAACAGCCATTTTATCAGACACATAAAAACAGCTTTATTTTAAGCGTACGTATGACAGCCATTTGAAAATAGCACAGCATCATCCGGACGTCTTTTATACAAATAATTAGCATAGTGATATTAACATGATAAACACTGTACAACGTATGAAAATACATACACGCATGCCGGCTAACTTCAGCAATATATGGAAACCTATAAAACTTGTGGGCCAGTGCGTAATTCATCAGTAAAAGTAAGCATTTACCAACTCCTCCATCTCCCCATTAACTTAAAAACACACACAGATGGGGCTTACAAATTACTAATGAATTAAGATTTTCTTTTCTTTTATCTTATAAAAAGTTATAAAATGAATGGCAAACAAAAAGGTGTAACACTAAAAACTAATTCATTATTAACAACCTTAACATTAACTGGCAAACCTCTTAATAACAAATGCCCACATTAAAACTAATTTTCATCACAAACTGGCATTAAAGATTTATTTCCAATATTATACAACAGACAGACTAGACTACATTTTAAATATTAAACATATTAACAGATTATATACAGACTGGCAAGATGTTTTTTGGGAGGCGACGTCTCACTGAGATAAAGCTTTCTCCAAAACGTCCATGTTGACCAGCGGCAGGGATGCAACTTCGAAAAACACCCTGAAAGATATTAAAGCAGCGATTAAAATTCTGTAGCATTTTCTCTACATTCATTATAAGTGCTTTTATACATCTTTAGATACACGACTTACTTGTGTGAGTATTTGTTTCTGATGGCTCTCAGTTTATCGTCCGGCGGAGCTGAAAGCATCACGTAGAGCTTTTTGACGACGGCCGCCAAATCTGAGGTCTGATAGCCGGAGTGGAACTGCAGGATGGGACTCTGCAGCACGAGAGAAAACAAGGGGGACATTTGCACTGTCGCTCATACACAAATGTAGCCATGTTGAATCCGTAAAGCTACAAAAACATAATACAAATTAATTTAGATTTCATTACTCAGCCTGCCGTTTTCAATATGTTACATAAACATTATCATTTCTAACTTGTAGGGCTGCTGCAATGATAACTCGACTTTACAGGCAAAAACAATTTACATTTAAATTGAAAGGAGGAGGATGGTTCACTAGAGAGCTGCAGCCTGGCTGTTCATGCAGGACTGAGAATACAGTCAAACAGCTGAGAGTTTACGTCCACTTTAACTGGACAGCAGAAGTGCCAGGAGCCCATCTCACTTCCGAAGCAAACAAATAACCTTTTACAGCATACAGTCACGGGAACTAAGTCATCGAGTAAAAGTTCCTTCAGTGCCTCAGGTCTGCGTTTCTACCACACTGAAATAACTGCAGACATGAGGCCAATTACAACAGATTAAGCGACCATTTGGTTTAAAACGGCCATTATAATCTTCTTTGTTTACAAAAAAAGATTCCTGTTGCACCTGGCCAACATCAAACCCCTTCTGTTATGAAGTCAATTGCAATAAGGAAAATTGTTCACTGACATTTGTGGTTGTTTCTTATTTTAACAGCATCTTAGACAAGAATACTAATTTTGATGTCAAAAACTAATCATAACATTAAAAATCTGGTGACAGACTCCGGTAGAAAACTGCTAAACGGCTTTATTCAGAGCTGAGCTGTGTTAAGGTGTGCTGAAGGAGAATAAAGAAACCCACCCATCCTCCCAGGTCTTTGGTGACCAGCGCCATCAGCAGGCAGGCGGAGGCCAGCAGCGAGCCTCTCTCCGACACCAGCTCCATCTCCATGAGGCTCATCTCGCAGTAGTACCGGGCCAGAGTCAGCGTGTCCATGCTCGCACTCACACACTGCAGAGACAGCACGGCACACACTCAGGTTGTGAAGAGAACACACACACGAACACACACACACACACACACACCCACCAAAAAGGCTTGTTGTGCCTTTTGAAGAGGTGCAGTTGGGTTTTTGCAAGGTGTTGGAAGATACAAGAGCTAAACAAAGTAAACTGTCCACTTCTCACACACACACACACACCTTGGCATAGCGTCTGAGGAACCGATAGGGGATGGGGATGTTGATGTCAAAGGACAGCGCCTGCAGGATGGTGGCCTCCGTGGAGATGAGCTCCTCTCTCTTGTACGCATCATCGCAAATATAAAGAAAGTCGTCAACGCAAGGCGGACTGCGCTCCTGCGGGGGTCATCAAAATAAAACAGGAAGCAGCGTGAGGCGTAAAGAAAAACTATTGGCAGCATGGTCAAGGTCTAACTTCTCTTTTCCTGTGATCCCACTTTCTGTTTGTTAGATGAGCTTGTGAGCCTCTTAACTGATGCTCATCTTCATTTTTCTACCTGTGTTCTTCAAAATAAAACCCACTGGCCATGTTGAGTGAAAAAATCATACCCAAACTCCCAAGAAAAAAGGATTTCTGTTTGCGATTCCAGATAAATCTTCCAAGGAGAAACCGATCTTTTAGTCATGACTTAACTAAAGAACAGCACTTTATTACAGATGATACCAGGACTTAATGTGCTTTGGAGTTTAAATTTTCTTACCTCAAATTTGGAGGCTATGAGCATGGCGGTGGAGCCGACGAGCTGCAGCATCTCCCTGTGGACTGGAGTCTTGGACAGGTAGTGGTCTGTCATCTTCACAGCCAGGTACAGGGTCTCGTGGTACAGCTCAAAGTTCTCCTAAAAACAAACACATGAACAGAATCCAGTCAACATGCTGCACAAACACAGAAGACAGAAAGAAAAAAACTGGAGAGGCAGCACAGCATTTAGCGACACAAACAACTTTTGCTGTAATTTACTTTCTGGCATCCAGCTGAGCGGCAACGTGAGCGTGCTCTTAAATTATGAAGCACGCAATTACAAAGCTCAAGTTTATTTGAACCCCCTGGAGTTTTAATTAGCAATGATTTTTCTTCAAATTTACAAATGGATCACCTCACCCACTTCACACCCTCGAAATCTCTTATTAAACACAGACTCAGACACAACAGTCTACCAAGAAAACTCACCTGTACTTCAACCAGCCAGTCAATCAGAATTGCCCTCATTTCGGGGTTGAGGCTGGGCTGCTGAGGCATGTAGTTGCAGAGGACAAACTTTTCCTGCAGACAAAAAAATAAAAAAAAAAAACCAGAAAAAAAACAGAAGAGAGATGAGATGAAAACAAAGATGTATTCAGACTTTGTCCCTAAAATTGCCTTTTCAAATCCTGGGAACATGGTTCAACCCCCTTTTAGGATTTGGTAACAGCGTTTTGGTTTGGCTCACCTCTCTGTGTTTGAGGTAGTCAAAGATGTCCTTCGCATACTCCGGACACATGTAACAGTCCTCAGAGTTCTCAGAGTCGATGTCAAACTCCACTGGGATCTGCAGGGAAGGAGGGAACAACATTTTAGCAAACTTTTCCTTAACAATTGTACAGGCCAGAAGCTTCTTTGGGGTGTATCATTTCCCTTACTGCTTGTTTCCGAAGGTGTGCTGGCACTTCACGGGCAGCAGGGGGCGTAGCAGCCACCAGCTCTTCTACTGGAGCTGCTACATCCTTCTGCGCCTCCTCTTCCTTCTCCTCCTCTTCATCAGTCTTTTCTTTCTCGGTGGGCGTCCCCTCTGAGCTCACAGACGAAGACCTGCAGAGGGAGAGGGGCTGCAAGTTAAAGACTAAGGAGGAAGAGCAAGAATTTAAATCTAGAAAGAGCAAACAGTTAAAAGAAAAACACGGTTGCATTACTGTTTCAGGCTGGCATGATTCTTCGACGCCACCGAGGTGGAGGTTGTTTTCTTCACCTGCTTCTTCGACGTTTCCTTCTTCCTCCCTGGAAGGCTGATGTGAACCTTATGAGCCTGTGAACAAAGTCAAATTGAGGTCAGCGTTTTTAGATCGTGTCTGAAATCAACTCCTTCACTCATTTTCCATTTCCCAATAACAAACATTTAGAAGTTTTAAGTGAGTAGTGTATTAAGATGCTGGACATTATCATTTGATCCCAATTATCATTCATAAGCATGTTAATGCGCCAAGAGTCTTTTGGCAAAAAGTACAAAACTGACTCACGTCCGAGAGCTGGAATACCACAGTTTGTATCAACACGTCACCGCCTCAAACCTCTGCCACCTTGTTGGTTTCACAGCAGCAGCAGCAGCCGCTTTGGGGATTGTGAGGACAAACATGGTGCTCGTTTCACACCCAGGTGAGGCAGCAGAGTACACACATTCACACCACAGTGGAGAACTACAGCAAGCCCAGTTACACCTTCACACCAAAAACCCAGGTATGCAGTGTGTCACTCACTCATAAGCACACACACCCACACTCTACAGCTTATGTGTCATTTTCTGGAGAAAAAAAAAAATGACTTCAGAAAATGATTTTAACTTGCCAAAAATTATTCAAATGCACATTTAGTTCAATATAAAACTTCCTCTGTGCTATTTTGTGTATCGAATTATTAATGTGTAAAAAAAATCCAATAACTGACAAGCGCTGACACACGTAACAACCTGACGAACACAGAGTGAAGGTATGGCTTTGATTTTGACTTGCTTACAGTTAAAACAGTGTACGGTGGCCAGCAGGGACACACTTTCAGAAACTACCATTTAAAAAATACCACGTCCACTGAAGCTGAATTAGTGTCCAACAATGCACAGAAGTAGTTCCCATATATAAACAGACATTTTTAGGTTTATCTGCCTTAGGGTGAAAACTGTCCAAGGCTTTCCATTGTTTTTCCGTGATAATATGAATATGGCATTACACTGGTATTCCAACTGTATTAAATTCAGACTCTGGTACGACACCGTGCTTCTCTCTGACCGCCACCAAAGTGTCAGATACGAACAGTATCCCACTTACTGTCCTGAAGCTGCCGTCACTGTTGGGCCGACAATCTGACAGACACAGACCGCTAGCCTGACATCAAGAGGGGGTGAGCAGGTAAGACAAAATAACAACACACAGTGGGAGATCATCCAGGGCAACAAGTCAACAAGACTCACTCTGCATCCAGACAGCAGCTGGTGAAACACAGCCTGACATTCTCACTCTCGGATCCTAATAACTCAAACCTAGAGGGGTTTATGAGGAGAACTCAGAGAAGATATTTGTCAGAATTAGAAACTACAGAGGACGTGTGCAGTAACGAGCTCTGCGGCATGCTGATGGGATCTGAAAGCTACATTTTTCCAGGTACTTTCCAGGTCCTAATTCTAAATTTCAAAACCTTTAAGGTCTGGCTTGCCGTTCATGTTTTCACATGTTTATACAGGAGTGACAACATAACATCCTTCCTGCTGCTTTGTGTGATTATGGACCCAAAAAAAAGGTCTACAAATATTTGCTGGTCAAATTGCTTTTAAACACAAAAAGATTATGTTTAAACAATGACCGTCAAAAAAAACTGTCATCAATTTTTCCATAATTCAAGATTTTGCTTTGGGACACCGTTTGTGTTCATTATCACATGTGCAGTATATAATAAAAAAAAAAGAGGGACACACTGGTGAAACTAGGTTATCAACATCTCACAAATGTCGACCAAAGGACCCTTTCGCTCATGCACCATAACCCATACACGTTCCAGGAAGTTTCCTTGTCAGTGTCACGAGTCAATTTTCTGTGCATCGCTCGTGGTTTTAGTCTAAACAAATGCAACAATGTTCCCACATAAGACGGTGTTTTACACAACGATCGATTCAGAGGAGACTCAAAGTTAATGTGATGTCACATGCTGCTGTGTTGTCAGGAAACGTAACCCAGAGCACAATCAATAAGCAGACACTGACCTGTTTTGTAATTGACTGAAATGAAAGTACAGCAGAAATCAAGACTTCCATCAGTATTTACCAAACCAGATCAGTGAAAAAGAGGTTTTGCATTCCTACATTGCAGGTAAACTAAACCAGACTCAGTGATCATTTAGACTAAAACAAACATGTTTTACTTTTATCAAACATTCCCACTCAGGAGAAATTATTATCATAAAGTCAAAGAATGTTAAGCTATTATAATAATGCAAGGAGGGATATTAACATTAGCAAACTCTGGCATCTTGGTAAGTTGGTTTAAGTGACTAAAGGAGACGTTTTGTCTACTGTAGACAAAGTGTCTCAATCCTTAAATCCAACTGCTTCATCTACTATGTTCACTTAACTTTGACCCTGAATTTGAATGCCATTCACTCTACCTAAAACCACAAACCCTTAAGGAAAGACTTACATTAGTGATGTCGATAAAAGCAGTCCTCTTCTTGGGGGCCCCATGAGGAGGGGAGGAGGACCTCTTCACCTGCGGGCCTTCCTCCTGCAACACAAAAACAGGACACTGAAAACTCACAAATCAACTGCATGCACAGACAGCAAAAAAAAGGGGTGCTGCTTGCATTTTAGCACGTCTCATTACTTTAATCCTTTTAAACGTCATGCACTTCGAGGAACAGCTGCTGCAGTGTCTGCTTTGTTTACAGTCTTTCAAAGCTGCTGCTTGCAAGCTGGTTATTTAAATTAATATGATTGCATGTTTCTCTTACCTGGTTTTTACCAGACTTTGTTGCATTTAGCTTGGGTATCTTGCTCCCAGCAGTGGCTGTGGGTTTCTTTCCCCTCGATACGGGCATGGCTGGCTCCTTTATCCTCCCAAAACAAACTGTGCAGCGGCTGCACTATGACCTGCTTTGCAAGGGAAAAATACATTAATGGGGTAGATTTTAAAAACATAATGGGGCGTCGTGTTGCTGTGGTTTTAGCTAGCTTACAGTTTTAGCTAGCTAACGTTAGCTGCACAGAACAAGATGATAAAACCGAGTAGCTAAACAAACAGCTTAACGTTATGAATGTTTGCGTTAGCTGGGTGGGACTTCCACACGTGAACCAGCTCTGAATTGAAAATAGCAAGCTAAAAACCCAAATTATTGTATTGTCTTACCGTGTTTTACAATTCCTGCTCGCTTGATTCAGTCGCTTACGGTAGTTTAGGGACGAGAAATGCCGAATGCCGCTAATTTAACTCCTGTAAATAGTCCAGATTTGCTGTGTTGCTTCTTAGACGAGCGCTCACACAAAAGCGTTTCAGCTGCGGATCCAAATCTGCGGCACCTCGTGCTCATTGGCTGGAATTTGAGCCGGGCGGACCAATCAGAACGTCGCTAAGAATGCCGTTGCTAGGGAGTGTTGGTTTCATTGTAACGGCTCCGCCCGGTGCGTCAATGTGAAGAATATTGATTACCAAGCGTAGAAGCGTTAAAAATAACTTATTATATATTATATATAAAAAAACGTTATGTTATAGTTTTATGTTGTTATGTTATGTAATTGAGTGCGTGTGTTATTTAGTAAAGCAAAATCCATTCAAAAGTTTAAGGTAAGTTTCGAAATTACTTCCGCCCACCTCGTTTCCTTTGACTTAAAATCCAACGAACACTGGAGGAGGAGCATGAAGGATTTTCAAACCTTTTAGCAACCCAATAGCAGTTTAAACGTTGGGGATTTTATTGATGTTTTCATCATGAGCAAGGCACCTTGGTATCTGAACTAATGGGGATTATTTAAGGACAGACATAAGGCAAATATACATGTGACATAGATTATGTACACAAGAGTCTCTCATGAATTCATTCACTATTTTCTTTTTTATTAACACTATCTTGTTTACATATTTCTGTACTTTTATTTGACTATTTATGTATATTTCCATTAGCCATGTATGTATGTAGATATTATATATACTGTATATTTATTTTTCTATGCATGAACTGATTTGCACACATGCACAGACATATACACATGTACACTTACATGCAGTGTTTGGGTAGTGCTGCATTTCATATATCATATCAGAAGAAGCAGAACATGGCGTCTCACTACAACAAGTTGAAAGTATTCATGTGATCAGTATAGACACCACGCCCGATTTTTATTAAGTACTTACAAACCATTAAATAACTTAAGCCGATGTTAATATTCTGTAAAATCATTGAAATTATGGTATCTGAATTTAAGGTCTTATATGGTGTTAAACAGAAAATGTGGTTTACAGCTTCAATTACATGATATTGATCAATCATGACAACTAAGCAAATTCCATCCTCCGATGAAGACCATGAGATGCGGTTCAAAGCGCCAGAAGAGCTAGTAAGTGGACCTTGAGTTAAGAATATCTGTCAAGGCAGTTTTACAAGATTACCTGATTTTACATACTTTTTGTGGAGGTGAGGGATGATTGCATTACAGTAACTATGATTTTCATAGTTAAGATAAGTAAGACATAAAGTGACTGTGGCATGAAATCCTCACAAAAATGCAAAATACAGCAAGTCAGAGGGTATATTTTTCTCTAAAATGGCCATTTTGCATAGTGAGTACTTTTGATACTTTGAGTACATTTTGCTGGTAATACTTATGTACAAGTAGTATTTTTATACTGTGGTATTGTAACTTTTATGTAAGTAAAGGATCTGAGTACTCACACTAGACTGAAATGACCCTTAAAATCTATTTCAGTGATCATGTTGAGCAATGAGCTCACAGACACACACAGATAAGTATTTCCTGAACTGGAGCAGAAAGAGCACAGTGGGCCTACTGGGGCCCACAACACAGAGTTACTGCAGTAAGAGTTTGGATAATAGAGGGTCATAAAATCAGGTTCAGGATGGACACCAGGGGAAGCTGGCAGCTAACATCCATCCAGCTGCCAGCAGTTTGGGAGGGTCAGTTTTGATTCTGAGGCCATAAAATGTATCTCAGAACAAAATAAATCTTATATTAATTCATTTGAATCCTCTTCTGACCTGAAGAACACTATTAATGCCATATAGCACTATGTCATCTCTGAATACGCCCTTTAAACACACTATTAAGTCTCTCTGGACGCAATATCATTAAACTCCAGAATGAACAAACCTCCCTTGGCTTTTGTTTCACTTCTATGTGTGGCACAATAATGAACAGGTTCAAAAAAACAAGTCCCTGGACCCGGTCCATTTAAACATTCACCCTACGTTCACTTTATTTGAACAGGATACTCTGACGCAGCTTCAAGGCCGGCAGTTCGCTCAGTGCAATCTGGCGTCTAATGAAGTCCACGGAGAGATATCATCTCACAACACTGCTTTTATTATATCTCCCCTCCCTGTTGTCCTCATCCAAGACAAAAAAAGCCTTCTTATTAGAGAAGTTTCTATCCAGATTGCTTGTGTCTCCGTCAGAGCCGAGAGGAAGAGTTTTCTAATTCTTAGGATTTAGTTGAAGCTGCTGAGAAATAGGCACGGGTGGGGTTTGGACACAACATTCAGGGTCATGGAAGTAATGCATCATAAGAAAATGACACTGACCAGTTTGTTGGATTGTCTAAATTGTCCAGTGGTGAAATGTAAAGTACTTCTACTCCACTACATTTCAGAGGGTACACTACAATTATATGACAGCTTTAGTTACTCGTTACTTTACAAATTAAGGGCGTATAAAATATGATGATTAGTTATAAACTGACAGAAATTTAATTGGCAACTATTTTGATGAATGTCTAAGTCATTTTTTCAACATTTCATGGTTCCAGCTTCTCAAATGTGAAGATTTGCTGCTTTTCCTTTCAATTACTTAAATTATTTGAATTTATTTTGAATAATTTTGAGGGGGCCATGGCATTTCTCACTATTTTCTGAGTCTTTAAAAGCCAAACAATCAATCGATTTATTAAGAAAATAATCAGCAGATTAATTTGTAATGAAAATAATCATTAGTTGCAGTCCTATAGTAATCCACTTCAACCAACTACAGCAGTAAAATCCTGCTTTTACATTAATGCATGACTAATAATAATCTAATGATATAATATATAATAGTATAACAGTCACAGGGGCCATTTTTCTGCATTAAGTACTTTTACTTTTAATACTTTAAGTACCTTTTCCTGATTATACTACATACTTTTACTTAAATAACATTTTCAATGCAGTACTTTTACTTGTAGTAGATTATTTTTACAATGTGGTATTAGTACTTTTACTTAAGTAAAGGATCTGAATACTTCATCCACCACTGAAATTACTTGGCTGTTGTAAACCAAACTGGAGTAAAACCATAAAATTGCTGTATTTAAAGTTCTCTTTGGCTGAGGTTCTGGTCTGAATCTGAGATGCTTTACCTCCTCCGCATCCTCTCCACCTCCTCCTCATCCGCTATTTATCTCCTCCTCTTCTTCTTCTCATGACCATCTCTTCATCATTTTGACCTCATGAACAAAGGAAAAGAATAAAACAGGCAGAATTATTTTCTATAAACCCAATTATAGTATATGCATTTGTCCTTTGCTCATGTTGTCAATGAGGCTGCTGTAAATAACACTCACACACAAACACACATTTTCTTTTCTTTCTTTCTATATAGTGCTCTCTCTCGCGCGCGCGCACACACACACACACACACACACACACACAGGAAGTGAGTGCAACTGGTGAACTCATTTGTCAAACCATTTCCGTGTAAACTCATTTGCAGCGGAGACACCAAAGAGCGGACCATCGCACCCTTTACTTAACTTGTAAGTTGGTCTACAGGCCTGATGTTACCTGTATCTTGTTTTCATATTTTGTAGTACATTTACATAACCTTTGGCTTTAATCTTATTCGATTGGCCCTCGAGATTCCTTCTGTGTCTTGCCAGGTGTCACAGTTAATCAGAAGTTGCCCTTTTGATCAGCCATACTTCATAAATCTTCTTCTTTTTTTGTCCAGGAAACCATTATATATTTTCTTGTTTTATCTACTTTTGTAGTGTTTAATCTCTGGTCTTATATGTCCAGTTGTTCTTGGGCTAACAAAGGGTAACTCATTTCTTGCAATATAGAAAACAAAAGATGATACACTGAAAATATTTTTGGTAATAAATCAGCAAAAGTGGTTTTCAAGTGGATTCAAAAACCCTAAATACTCCCTTGCAGAAGGTTATCTCTTTGGATTTGTCACATTTCATTAAAAACACTGAAAGTGGGTGTGGAAGAAACCCACTTTGAATAAAAGGTCAACCGAGGCATTGCATTTCCAACAATATTATGCAACGCACTGAATGGCCTTTGTGCTGGTTCCTGTGAGCACCATATAGAAACGTTGTCTGGATGTTAGACGAGACTGTCGGTCAGGTGTGTTAGCAAGATCAAAAATGTAAGTACTATCATAATTAACAGGCTTTGTTTAGACAGGGTTGTGTAACACAGGAACACCCAGGAAAAGAAAGAGAGGAAGCATCCTCATCTCATGAACGTTAGTTTGCCCATCAGGATGTCCAAGTCGGACTGCCAAGAAAACATTCTTTGTTTTAGCTGTAATTTGTTCCACATCTGCACTTCATTCTCTATCTTGTCCTCCTCTCTGGGCTCTGTCCATTCTGAACTCGGCTGTGGTCCACTGAGTGAGTAATGGTGGGATCATACTGTGACACAACTTATAAAGTTTGTCAAGCGCACACCAAGAGACTACAGTTATTTGGTAAAGTTACCTCTGGTGTCGCTCAGGGCGTCATTCATTTTGGCTGCATGAAGAAGGAGCTTAGAGAGGAAAGAGAGAAACACTCACACTGAGTATGTGTGTGTTTGGGAAAACACCATTACCACATGGAGTCTGTTATATCTCAGAAAACTGATCTGATTTGAACCTGAATTGAGTTACGTTTTTGAATCTATATCACATTTTGATTGCAAGATGGCCATAAAATACTAACCCTGTCCTGTTACAGTAGTAATAGTAGTAATACAGTAGTTGTAGTGGAACCAAAGAATAAACAAAAAAATAAGGAAGTAAAGGGTGTTAAATTCAGTTTCACATTACTTTCTCACAGTCTGTTCTATCTGCTTCATTAGTTTCTCAGTCAGAAAACTTCCTAAAATACAACCTACTTACATTAGACTACTACATTAGAACAGTAACGTTAAAAAGAGGGAAAATACATATTTTCAGTAGTTTAAATAAGCATATTTGAGCTAAGCATATTTCTGCTAGCTAGACAAAGTTTCACAACTTGTGCAACCTTTAAGACAAAAAGGTCAACAATAGAACTGTTGTTAGCAAGTGCTAACTTCACATTAGCCAACTTCTGCAATAGCTAGCTTGCTAAACGTTAAACTTAAAACGTACAACGCAGTAAATAAAACTATGTTTACTTTGAAATAACAACCTAATTATCTCAAACATGTAGTTAAATATGTTTTGAGGTTTAGCTTTTTACTGAAACCATTTTTAGCTAATTTGGATTTGACATTTTGGAAAATACGCTTAACGAGACTTTATCATTAAAATCAATAGTTTTTACTCCTCAGTTTTTGTGCGACTTAAACAAACGAGATATAACTTGTTAATTAGAGAGCTTTAGAGGTGTTGGTAGGCAGATTTTGTTTCCTTTGGGCAAAGCCAGGCTAGCTGTTTCCTCCCGTTTCCATTCTTTGTGCTAAGCTAAGCTAACCGGTTGCTAGCAGCAGCTTCATATTAACCATACAGATATGTATGTGTGGTATTGATCTTCACATCTAACTCTCATCAAGAAAGCGAATAAGCGTATTTACCAAAATGTTGAACTATTCCTTTAACATTAGAGGAAAATAACCTATTTTGAAAACACAGCTTTCAAGAATCCTAGAGCAAAATAAAGTCAGACAGTCTGGGCTTTATTCATAAGACTGACCACGACAGCAGTAAAAAAAAAAACACATCAACACAGCTTTGTGAATCCATGCCCTGGAGAGCAATGGTGGCTCTTTGAGTTTCCATGTTATTTCATATTAATAACACACTTGTAGACTCAGTCTTTCACTGGATGTGAAAACCTGTTTGCTGAATCAAGCTCAGTGAAACAAAGGCCCTTTCAAACATTCATGTGTCTGTCCAAAGCTTTTTTTTATTTTCTCCATTGTACTAAAATGGATACAGATGTCTCATTTCACATACGCATCAGAGATCAACAGCATAATACTTTTCATGTAACATTTGCTTTGCTTCATTTCTGTTTTCTCAACTTGAAGCTTTATCTCCATTAACTACAGATGCGCACAAACCGA
The DNA here is from genome assembly GCA_008360985.2 of Macquaria ambigua. Lineage (NCBI taxonomy): Eukaryota > Metazoa > Chordata > Actinopteri > Centrarchiformes > Percichthyidae > Macquaria > Macquaria ambigua. Next base: position 34,757 of record VMKM01002275.1, read on the forward strand.
GTTTAGAGAAATGTCAGGTTGCTGCTGTGGACGGCAGCACAGTTTTTTTTTTTGTGCTAATCTAATACCGAACTGAACTTCCTGCTTGTCACATCCTGGCTGGCTGACAGCTCATATGGTGACAGGCTGTGGTCGAGGCCTCAATCTTACTTTCCATATGAGGCTTCAGAGGGGACTTTCTGTCTGTCCCTATGTTTTCTTCCTCTATTTTATTACATACATCCTGATTACTTTCTTTCTTATACATACAGAATAAAGTCCTTCAATTTGTATCTTATCTATTTCTTCTCTAATCTGAAACAGGTGAGGAATGTAGAAATATTTGTAGAGCAGAGACTAAAAGGGAAATGCTGCACCATTTAGGGGACATATTTATGTCCTGCCTGGCTTTCACTGAACATGTTGGCAAGAAATATTCTAATAAAAATACAAAAATGAACTAATTATAGGAACAAGGCAGCGGTTCCAACCATCTTTGGACTCTTTTCTGTGCTTGTGCCTTGTACTGGCCTTTACCATATTCTTCCACCAAAAAAAGAGGCTCCAGGAAAAACAATATTTCCTTCACTTTTACTAACATTATTGCTTTTATCCTCACAGGATCCGATGCAGGCATTGAGTGCAGATCCAAGGGTGCCAGAGCCCACTCCAGAAAACTCTGGCACTTCTGAAGGCCTCAAGAGAAGCCACCAAAACAATGAGGTTCTTGAGAAGTTTGCCCAAAATATGACAGAGAACATAATCCACTCGTTAATAAGCCAAATGGAAATGGTGGAACTTGATGTGGACTGCGGGGTGTCTGGGTTTAATCAAAACCAGGAGATGTTAGCTGAAGAGTTAGCCAAAGCAGTGATTGAGGTTGCTCTGAGGGAGGTGTGTAAAAGTCAAAACGTGGAGGATCACCAGAGTTCAAGATCAGCTGGGGTAAAGATGGGTGGTCGACAGGCTTTTATGGACGAATCTGAGAGCGAAAGAGACTTTTTGGGCATGGACACAGAGATGGATCCAGGCAAAGAAATCCAGACCTCCAAAGACACCCAGCCCTGCCACCCACCTCTGTCCCAGTCAGGGCTACCCGTCGTGGGATCCCTCGACTACCCCGACGCCCCTCCAACCACGCCTCTCCTCCCTGAGCTTGAGAGGAGCAGACACAGTTTCGCCAGGAAGCTCAAAGGAGGCTTGGCGAAGGTTTTCCTGCCTTCACCTCCTCCGCCAACCCCGAAGGACGAAGAGGGCGACTCAGACAGCGCCGTCAACGACTCCCGGGCGGAGTTAATGGAGCATCTGATGCACTCACTGCCCACGGATGATTTGGCAAGAGACTACTTTGAAGTAGGACCTCAACATGAAGCCAAGCTAGAGGCTTTTGCAGAGGCTCTTTCGTGTGACATCCTTGACTGGGTGTTGAGGGCCAAAACCAGAGAGCAGACAGCCGACGATAGCGATCTTCATCTGCTAGCCCACCAACTGGCTGAAACCGTCATCACCTCTTCCCTTGATGAAGCTAAAATGCTTGTCTAGTGTTTTAATGTGATTAATCATATTTGTGATGACTGGCACGTAGACACACACACACACAGAAAAGATCAAAAATATTGATATCCACCCACACGTTGCCTCCAGGCTCACTGCCACTGCCTGACATTTTCATTTAAGTGTGGTTTACTTAAATAATATTGTTCTAGTATATGTATTTAATTTTTTTGACTGAATTTATTTCTCAATAAAGTTCAATTAAAGCTCATAAAGATGAAGAATTTATTTGTGAAATATCACCTATTTATTGCAAAAAAAAACACTGACCAGAGAGCCAATAAAAAGATGGTTGACTCATAATTAAAACAAAGTGTGGCCCTTTTAATGACACATATATCCTGGAAGCTGTATATTTTAGATGCTGAAGATTAACCTGAGGTACTGGTTTTAGTCCAAGATGGATAAAAAGTACATTAGCAGGAAAACTCTTAATGGTTTTTGAATGCAGTTTTGACTGGGATCCAACTGCAGTAACTATAAATGTCCTTTAGATGGCATCACAGGAGCAATGTGCCTGAGTATTTTCAGCTTGAGGTCAGTAAGGTTAACCTGAGTGATTACCTGACAACAATTGATTTTAAATCAGTTTTCCATTTTGGAAATAAAAAGTTGTTTTGATATAAATATGCATGTCAGATTGTTGAAGCTTACCTGCATTGTTAATAACTTGTATTGTTTGTCTTGATTTTGCTTTACTGGTCTTCTGCTAAATACAATACCAGAATAAAGACTTTATTTTTGAATATTAATTGCACTTTTATTTTCCATTAGGGACTGAAACCTAACATCCTTCACATATATTTTTGAATATCACAGTCAGGAGATAACTTTTATAAATACAACTATGACAAAGGATGAGATTTCACTGTAGATGTTTGATGAATTTGTATCCCACGACAAGTAAATGGTGCACTACGCCACTTTATAATCGAGTGCGAGGGTTGGAAGTTATTCGGTTATTTCCCCTAAAGGTCTTTATAGATTCAGTGTGATTCATTCATCCCCTGGACTGAGCTGCATATTGGCATTTGGCTCGAAGAAAACTCATTTTCATACTCATTTACTTACTGAGGTCAGATCCGGAAGAAGAGGGAGCCATGGTGCTTAACCAAACAGTGATGTGATCCTGCAGAGGAATAAAAAAAACAAACATGTTTTTTTTCCTTTCTTTTCTTTTTTTTTTTTTATCGTTAGCCTCTTAAATGACACAGCCAGAGAAAGCCAAATTCACTTAAAGAAGAGCTTAAGAGAACAGTGAAAGAGCAATTTTGAATAAAGAGTTTACATAGAAGTACACACACACACACACACACACACACACACTTCTTAGATTGAAGAGAATGGGTTTGCAATCAGGGTCGCAATCGCAAACACAAGAGAGCAAACATTACTCTCTGTTTGCATGTGTGCATGGTCACACAAACAGATCTGCAAACAATACAAAGCACTTTTCTCTCTCTCTCCAGCACAGATGGGGTGAGTGGGAGAAAAAACTAAGTCAGTGGGTGAATAGTATTGGGGGTGTGGGGGTGTGTGTGTGTGTGTGTGTGTGTGAGTGTGTGTGTTATCACTGACAACTTAATCTACGTGGGACAAAAATGGATCGACAAGGAGTTTCAGCACAAACTAATAACATATATAAAGGTAAAAATAACCTGCTTAACATCAGCATGTTAGCATTGTCATTGTGAGCATTTAGCATGCTGATGTTAGCATTTGGCTCAAAGCGCCCAAGTACAGCTGTTAGCGTGGCTGCTGACTCTTGTTAACATTTAGATTTAGCATACATTTAAGTGTCTTACTGACTGACTTCTACTTCTACTTCTAAAACATTCTGTTTTTAAAGATTTTTGGAGCTAAATACAAAACGTAGCTGTTAATTTGAGCCCACATACGCACACAAACAGAGCACAATACACACACGTTGAGCTGGCAGCAGTGTGCGGTAGTCCCTCGGGCTCTGATACATAATATGTCAAGGAATGCTTAGTCTGAACTTTTAACTCCCACTGCTGCTCACCATTATGTTTTCTCACCACGGGACATTAACTGACTGACACACTCACACACATGCACACAGTCACACACGTGCACATAGATAAGCTGCAGGGCTGGGTGGACAGCTGTGGTGTCAGAGGGGACACACACACACTCACACACACACACACATCTGGAGAAATGCTTGTTGTGTTGTCAGGTGGTTTGCCGCCAGAAAGAGAGGGAGACTGGGGAGGGAGATGGAAAACAAAAAGGTGTCATGACACACAGAGGATAATAAATGAATGGCAGAGGCACTTAATCTCTTTGTCTGCTCTAGTGGAGGGTAAACCCACCTAAATTCATCCTCCCTTTATGTAAGTGAAACAGTGCTCATCCGCAAGATGTAAAACATTAACACCATGCATCACCATAAGAAGTATTTGGGGAGTCAAAAGTTATTTTTTTAAAGGGGCTTTCCCTCAGCTATGGTGCATAAATACAATATCGAGGCGCCTTCGCGTTGAAGTTTTCCAGTTTTCACTTCATTAATCTGACATATGAAGTTACAGTTCATATGAGATATTATGAAAAGTTAAAGCCGCCTAAAAGATTGAATCAGCAACAATTTTAACATCAACTTTACAGGTTAAGTCTCTAAAACATGTACTCTACAGTATGTTATAAATAGTGATTTTTAAAGCAGCATTAATTGTTGGTTGTTGTTGGGCAGCAAACAAACTGTAAACACAACATTAACATATTTTCACCTTACAAAGTTGCTATAGTGAACTTGTTAGCAAACAGTTGGCTATTTACATATCCAGAAGACACGTAACAACATTAGCATTAACTGAAAGTGCCCTTTATGGCCACCTGATTAATATAAGTCTCATTTATTTAAATGCAACTAAGTTTGAACCTTTTGCTCCAGTGCTCCTATAAAAATATAGATTAAAGCAGCTTCAAGTACTTTTTATTGCAAAATACTTGTACTAAAGACACAGTTTGATGGCAGAACATTCACTTTCACAATATTCCTTTAGAGGATTTAAGTATTTCTTGCATCACTGAAGTTTTGGGCAATTTGTTTCCTCTCTTCACTGCGGGCGGCACCCATTTTTCACCACCACTCTACTTTATCTTGTCTGACTGCGTCTCAGTGCTGTGCCAGGATCCCACAGCTCAGACATGTGGTTGTGTACTTTCTTATAATCCTACCAGTCCTGGGTTAAAACATTGGAAATCATTTGTAGCATTTGTTTCCATTTTCTTTTCCAGATGAGTTTGATTGACCCCATTGGACAGTTCAGATAGCGTCGGGTCATGATTGTTTTTCCTTCATAGAGTATTATGTTGGTCTGATCTCAGTAGCTTTAAGGTTACAGAAACTGGCCTGTAACTACAGGACTGCTGGTTCCAGTGCTTTGACTGCTATGTTGGGGAAAGCGGTGTCCGTCATTCAACTTGCACTGAAGTGCCCTTTCGCAAACCAACAAATGTTCTATTGTTGCCTTCATTTTCGAATGTGGAGGGAGTCATTTCCAGAAAAGAAGCATGTGAGCTCAACTGAACGGCAGAGAAACTGAAAAACAAAAATCTGAAAATACTATTAGACCCAGGTCTGATACCTATCTATCTTCATGGTCAGTGTAAGTGGCTTCAAGAACAGCATTTCAAGGCTGCTGAGTGAACTTATCAGTCTGTTTTATGAGGGTATCGTTAGCTACTGGCTTTAAGTTCATAAATCTGAGTGAGGCGGGTTCAGCACACCTTTACAGTGGAGCATGCAGCTTCAGAGATTTGAAAATGTGCAACAAATGCTTTGTCATATTTGTCAGATTGTGCCTCTCATGTTTTACGATTAAATTCGGGTCACAGAGCTGAGCATCGCTGGCATCTCTGTTTTGGAGGCCTTCCCAGAGGATGCTGTCTGTGGTGAACTTCAGTTTCTCCTCAGACAAGAAAAACACAGTAAGTGGTTTGACGATAACCTGGGAAAAGACGCCATTTAAAACAAACTTTACAGGAAGCTCAGCCACAGTTTTACCAAATAGGATCACTTGCTTCTTTGCAGATCTCACTGGGATACTTGTACATTCGAGCATTTGACTAGAGGCATCGGTGCAGGTGCTAAGAATCGTCCTCGTGCAAACTTTGTCAGAGATTTGGGGGCCAAACTTATGACCCTGTGGTGTTGAAATATCATCCAGACAAAGACACCTTCCACAGTTATGGCAGCATCTGCCCTCAGGGAGTCGACGTCAGACCCAAAACAACCTCACTTCCATCATAACCATTTTTTGTAGACGTGGAAAGTATTTGACTCGCCTTTCACCTCTCTCTTTTAATTTTAATGTTAAGGATTTAACCACCCGTCAGTCTGAATTTTTTTCCGTCTCACCTGCAGACCACAGACCCCTTTCCTGGCCACCAAGATTTGACCTGAACGTACGGCCATGTCAAGTCCCAGTTAGTGGATCAGATGGCTTTCACATGTGGTGCAGGCCCCAGGTGGATTTCACCAGAGTTTGCTTCAGGAGAACTTGACTCGGGACCATTTTTCTGGACCACACCTGGATTCGACAGCAGCTTTCATGGATGAAAAAAAAAAAGTCTTCTGTCTCCCATCCCTGATAAACAGCACTGACTGCTGGGCAAACACAGGCTGCTTTCCAGCTGTTTGTGGTGATGGAGAGGAAACAAAGGAAAGGCTGTTGTAGAGCTGTGGTTCCCAAAGTGGGGAGCCCAGGGGACGGGAAGATTTCTCATATAATTGTGCACTTATTGTGTGTTTTTAATAATGTTTTACCACATAAAAATCTTTTTTAAAAATGGCGACATTTACACAAACTACATTTTATGTTACGTTTTCAAACGAATTAAAACTCGCGGTTGCCGGTTGTCATAGTAACACAACTCAGGAGTTTTTTCAGCAGCTCAGCGGTCAGAAAAATAGCCTCCGTCAGAGCAAGAGATGGAAAGATTAGACACAGTCAACAGAGCTCAAAGAAAAACGCTGATACATCTCAGCCCTCAACACAGTCTGACAGGACTGAATCTGACCAGAGCAACAAAACTAAAGCCAGACTGCACGCTACTCGACTAACAGCTTAACGGACAGGTTTTGGTTGCTTGTGGAAGACTGAACTATCATTGTGCTATTGTGCTATTCCCAACATCATATATGTGTGATGTGGCTCTCTCAGCTCTGGTACAGATGAAATCAAGACCAGAACGTGGAGTCAGACCTGCAGGTTGTTGATCTCCGCACATCAACAGCAGGCTCATTAAAATGCCTGCAACCTTTTTTTTGTTTGCTCTTGTGCACCTTAAATATAAGCTAATTTTAACTTAGAAAAAAACTGTAAGAAAGACATTGAACATACTGTATGAGCGTACTTAATTGTATTCATTGTTTAAATATTTATCTGTAAATCTGCAGAGCACCTGTTGGCTTTTATTCTGAGTGACAGAGAACAGGCTTATATTGTTTAACTTAATATTGATATAATATAACATAATATTAAATCTAAAATTGTTCAAATGGATATGCATCTGTGTACATATATGCATGTTATACTGGGGGTGCCATGGCCTAAAGAAGTTTGGGAACCACTGGTTTAGAGCTGAACTGTAAGCAGAAAATATGAGCTGCATCACGATTCTGTGTCCAAACACAAGCCAAGATGACGAAGCTGATACTCACTGCTCTGTTTTAAGGTGATTTAAGACAGGATGGAGGCTTTTGAGGGCATACAACGTTTGTTTTTCTTTTTTTGGCTGCAGACAGAAACAAAACCTAGATGTTGTATAAATCTCTTCGGTCAAGTCAGCGGCCGCGCACAGCTTTGTGATGTTTTTGGAAACTGGAGTTCAAATATTTAAACGTGGCTACACTCGTTTCACAGTGATAAACTGGAGGGCGTTGGGCAAATATTTGCTCTCAAACAGTGTAGAGCTGTCAGACCACAGACATGCACACAGACACTGGAGGTAGCAGCTCAGAAAACAGGGTTTTTGCCATTTTTTCTTATAATTACAAAATAAACAATTACAATTTTAAAAGGCTTTGATTCAGTGCTGCAACAAGTAAAAGTGAAAGTGAAAATTCCCAAATGTATTCACTTTATTATTATTGAGGACTAAGAAAACTAGCAGATATTCACATTTAAGAAGCTAAAAGAAGTGAATTTTTGTCCTTTTTGCTTAAAAAATGCCTTAAACAATTCATCAATTACCAGAATTGTTCCTGATTAATCTGTGTGGATCGATTTTGTGCAGCTTTTTTCAATCCACTCTTAAACAAAGTCCTGAAGTAACAAAGAGAGAGCGCCCTCTGCCAGATCATCCTGATACTGAGGCTCAATCAATCAATCAATAGCCAAACCAAACTGTCTCAAAAGAACTAAAACATCATGACATATACGGTAACAATTTATAAAGATTTTACCTTTAACAGAGACTATATATATGCATCAAATCTGGCTATACAGGTCGACACTGGAAGTCCATTCTGATATTAACAGGTCTGAACTTTTACTTTCTACTCTGCAGTGACAGGGGTGACATATTCTGAAATAAGGAAAGATATAATATATTATAGATTTGTAAATGTCTAAGTCTCGAAAAAAGAATATAAATTGTGGGCTGCAAAATATACTCATTTTCTAAGGGGATATGTGCAAATAATGAACAATACCGGGGATAAATAATGTAAATAAATGGTAAATATCTATCTGCTTTTGCTTTTCTTGTTATGTTCTTCTGCTTTGGCAATGTATGGCATTAGTGACCCATGCCTAGAAAGCTCCATTTAGAGAGAGAGAGAGAGAGAGAGAGAGAGAGAGCATTCCTCCACAGCTCCAGGGTGATGAAAAGGTTAAGCCAGCCCCTCTTTGCTGCTCTCTCTCGGTTGCAGCTCATCAGTCCTGCGCTGCCTCCTCCAGCAGCTCCAGTCCCACTTTACGCAGCAGCTGCACGCTGAACAGACATGGACACATCCAAACTTTGACTTTCAGCTCGTCTTTCTCTGCTCCTGTCTGCTTGCTCTGCAGCTCTCCCCCCTCTGCTTCTCCCGCTGAGAATGAAAAGCTCTACTGGCAGCGGACGCATGGAGATCTAATTTTGCTCCAATTTTCGGGTCAAGTCTGTGGTGGAGGTTGTTGTTGTTTTGCTGTTCCCTTGGTTTTATGGTCTGCTCATGCGTCGGGAATGCCATGGCCACTCCGAGCGCACAGCAGCAGCACCAGGATTATTTCAGATCGGTGAGCAGCGAGTCCACCACCTACATGATGGTCCCGGCCGGCGGGCCGGGCGGGCCGAGCGGGACGAGGCGCCGGGAAGCGCCGTCCAAGATGTGGGTGGCGATGGTGGTGATAGTCGTGGTGGTGCTGCAGATTGCCTCCACCACGGGTCTCTTTCTCTACCTGAACATGTCCATATCGCAGGTAAGACCTGGTCCACTCACTTTAAGAGTTAATGTGCTGTATTTGGGCTACATGTGTCCCTTTGTTGGAATGTTGTTGCTGTATGAGAGAGTTTAAAGTCTGCAGAAAAGTCGCTCTTGCGCACTGAACTGGAAATAAGTTTAAACTTACAGCTCAATGTCACATATGCACTCTTATTGTTATAGTGAGGCTAAAAAAACACGAAGGAACAGACACATTTGTGCACGATATTAGGCTGCAGTGCTGGGATATTATACAGATAGGGCCTATCAAGATGTTAAATAACGCGCTATTTACCAGCACAGTTGCTGCAAGTCACAACAGAAATATGATTGCGTTTTTTAGGAGATGAAGTGAAACTTTTGTTTGGAGAGTAAATTCATTTGCTGGAAGAGATTTGGGCCAAGTTCGCCCCCGCTCTCTGTCTTGTCATGCGCTTGGAAAACAGCTTTGCCTGACTGGACTTGGCGATCCGACATTTACAAGCAATCGAGGAAGTCCGTCTGTCCAGCAGCGTTTATCGAACTAAACGAGCTCAATTGCGTGCTTAAAGGAACATATTGGAGCCATTTGGGCGGTCAGAGAGTAGACTGAGGCTGTAGGGCAGGACTGCGTTTAAGTATAGCCTATAGGTTACAGATGTTGTGTGCAGAGGTGAACTATGCGGGTCAGTGATGGAGGTGGGCTAACTCCTGCGGTTTGATTTAAGCCACTGAAATAACCTTATACAGGTAATACTACTGTAATGTATTTGTAGTGTGCCTGTAGTTCTCACATGTAGACCTGTGTGGCTACCAGCAGAATGACTAGTTGACTCATTACTTTCCTCCTCTGCATTGTTAGTGTCCAGTCCATTATTACAGCTCCTTTCTCTGTTATGGATTCTATAAAGGAAAAGCAATACCCCTCTGCCTGATACATGATTTAAAGGCACACATGCTGTACAGTATAGGTTTCAATATGTATACTACAGAAAGAGGTGTTACATATGGTTTCTGACACACTTCATGGAAAGTGTATTGGATTTGAAGAATCTGTGGGGATGAATAGGAAACTGATGTATGTATGTTCAGGATGATGTATGAATCCCAGCAAGAGGCCAGTTTAAAGTGTAACGCTACTCCGACACTGGCTTCGTTGGTGTCCTCTGCATCTCCACATGAAAGTAAACATCTGTAAGAAGGTGGGATGTGTGTCACGCTCTCCCCTCCGCGGTGGAAGTTCGCTGTGCAAACAGGGGCGATGAGCTACACGGCTGGAGACCTCCTTCAAGCACATGTGTCCTGCACCAGAACTGCAGATAACCGAATACTGAAACACAAGACCAGAGCGTCTCTCTGCAACACTTTCTTGGACTGTGTGGTGGTGGATCCTCTTGAGAGTATGGAAAGAAAAATGATATCTGATGTGTTCTTAATGCTTTTTGCTGCTAGTTTTCTTTCAAAGCAGGCGCACATTTCAAGCTTTTTAGCTGCTGCTTTTATGCAGTGTGACGTACAGAGAGTGACATTTTGGCGAGCCAGCACAGATGAAATTAAATGAGCAACAAGTGGAAACACCTCTTAACAAAAGGTATCTTTTGCTAATTTGCTAATTGAGCCTTAGTATCTTTTTTTTAGGAAAAGAGCTAATACAGATGTAGAGGTCTTCATAAAGCTCTACATGCTTGAGTTTTGTGTTAAAAAAACGAGGAATCCCCAGGTTGGACATACTGTATAATACACTGCCTTAAATAGCTAAATATAGCTGAAATACATGTCCTTTTCTTTGTCTGTTAAAAACTGTATTTGCAAAGCTTTTTGAAGCTGAGCAACAGCAGGGTAACGCCGGTCTTGGAGAGCCATCATTGGGGAAAACAGACGCACTCATGTTATATGTGAATGTGTCCACATAGAGGATGAAAACTAATTTAAAATCACACATCAGTGCATCAGCCTTTTTGCATAGTTGCCGTTAGGGAGCCCAGTTTGAGTGAGACTTGCGGCATCTTCCACACCTCCGAGGCGATAAATGGCTGTTTTAGAAGATTTTGATAATAATAATATATGTTAGGGTGCACTTTTTGTGTCCGAAGTCCTTGTGCTTTCTCATTTTAACACAACAGTGGATCTTTTTATGGCCTTCCTGTCATGAGAGGAACATAATATAAAGCCAGATATATCAGTTCGGCTGTGTCTGCTTCCAATTGACTTACTGGCATGAAAGCAACAACCATGTGTCAGCTGCAGAAACGTCTTCATATCTGTTATTGTTTGGATAATGAGTGAATTTATATATTTATTAATGGGTTAAAAAGCTCATTTATAACTCGAGCACTGGGTTGATTTCAGTGTTTCTTCTCTGACACGTCGGCGGTGGCAGGAAATCACATAAGGAGCAGTTTAGGGATGATACTGGACAGAGACGAAATGAAAAACACAGAGCCATGTATCTTGCATGTGGGGAATCCCCCGGTTCTCATGCGAAGGCCAGCTATTTTTAATCTGGAAACAGGCCCTTCTTTGAATTGCGGTGGGAGTTACACCCCATGCCAGCTTGGTTGAAGACAAAAGATACTTGGAAACAATTAACGCGCCACAATGAGGAATGCTCCAGTGTTGCCTCAGTGCTGCGGCATTCAAACACAAACAAACACACATGTAAATACAGACGCTCCTGGCCTCATGAGTGTGTGTTTTGTTTCCACTGCTGCTGGTTGAGGCACTTTTTGCAAACCAGTTATTCACTTTACACGTAAATATACTGTGAATGTGTGTTTTGTGTACATGAGTGAATGTCAGACAGCAGAAATAAATCGACTGGCTGAGTCACATCTTACTGGGCTACCAAATAATTAACTTAATTAAAAACAATTATAATAATTATAATAATAATAATAATAATAATAATAGGTAAGAGCAGGAAACATAAGTAGATGAATCGATTTGTCGATCCACAGAAAAATAATCAGCAACTTTTCTGATAACCAATTAATTAAAAATGAAAAACATTCTCTGGTTCCAGCTTCTCAATTGTGAGAATTTGCAGTTTTTCTCTGTTTTTTTGTGATAATAATCTGAATATCTTTGGGTTTTGGACATTTGAAGACGTCACCTTCGGCTTTAGGAAGTTGCGATTGTTATTTTTCTGACATTTTATAGAGCAAACAATTATTGTATGAATCAAAGAAATACTCTGCAGATTAACTGATAATGAAAAGAGTCATTAGTTGCAGCCCTACTTAGCATTTCTCTTCTGTTTGTCTGTTATCTAATTAATGAATTAACGTTTTCATCAGGTAGTAAAGTGAGTGAGTCGAATTTGTAAATCACACGTAGAAATCAAGAAAGGTTTCTTGTCGTTTGAACTGATTTGGTGCTTTTCTTGTTTGTTCTTGTAATAGTTCTTTATTTATATCAGGAAGTTTCTCTTCAGCGGTTAAAATTAAATGTATAATGTATGAGCATGGCGTTTAATATGCTATATTCATATACTATATGAGATATGTTCTTTGTACATCAAATAACTGTGATCAAGCGTGCTGGACGTCCTTTAATGTATTCCTTAAGATGTCTCCTGTACATTTAAGATCTTTTTCATCTCTGTGGATGAAACTATATTAGCCATATTTCAGTTGCACTTCCAGTGAGTCATTATGAGGACATTTTTTCATTGCATCTTGTATCTGCGGTAAGACTTGATTAATTCCCACATGTTTTATGACTTCCTTTGATCTGGGTTACACGAGCCTCCACATCTAACAGTTACAGTGTTTTATTTTATATGAAACTATAATCTGTGGATGATGTTTGCTGTCAGTGTGCAGTGGTTGTACGCGTGCACATTTTAGGTTCTCATGCCTTTTGTGACATTTGGGGGTTTTCTGTGTTATCTCTGTGTGTGTGTGTGTGTGTGTGTGTGTGTGTGTGTGTGTGTGATTGGCATTCCATTCCTTACACTTCACTGGTCCACGCTATTATTGTTTGGGTTCACTGATAGGCTCTGACTCACCCTTATTAGCAACAATACACCCGGTGTGTGTGTGTGTGTGTGTGTGTGTGTGTGTGTGTGCGCGTGCATGGGTCTGTGTGTGTCTGTGTGTGTGGTCTGACTCACACAGAAAAAGTCTGTGCTTAATGTGGATGTTTGTTAGGGCGTGTGTGTGTGTGTGTGTGTGTGTGGTCCATTTAGTCCCCAAAAATGTGCCAATTCCTGTCTTTTCTGTCAGTGTTTGTGTGATTTAAGTGTGCGTTTTTATGTGCATGATCTTATTGTTTTTTCTGCGCGATGACCAGATGACCTCCGAGCACAGAAAGATGAGGAAAATCCTGCAAAATATTGACATTTTTCCGGTCATCAACCTACAGGACTAATTTCAGGCTCACAGTTTAGATTTCAGGCTGGATTAGGTGTTAGGGTTCGGCTGCAGCAGGTTAAAGGTGAAAGTTAAAAGACTTTGAAGTAGATAGGGTAATCAGGGTGTTGTAGCCCCCTTCTACCAGCCATGTTAGAGCACCTCAGTTCTTTGACAACCGTATAATTTAATTTCAGAAAGATTACAGTCAACAGGACTGAACTCACAGGGATAATTTCTGCAGTTTTTCAGTGGGAGCTGGTAAATTTGCAAGTGATCTGCTCAGGTTTGTGTTCAGATCAGCTTGTTTGCCAAAGGTGGGTTCAGCACAGGCAACAATTGTCACTGCCAAGAATGGACGGCTAAGTCACCATAAATATAGATACACGTAGAGCTGCAGCGATTAGTCGATTAATCCATTAGCTGATCGACAGAAAATTAATCGGCAACCATTTTGCAATTGTTGGTTCCAGCTTCTTAAGATTTAAGATTAAGATTTGATGCTTTTCTTTTCCACACATGATGACAGATAACTGATAAATGATAACTGAATATCTTTGTGGGACAAAACAAGACATTTGAAGACGTCACCTTGGGACATAGGGAATTGTAAAAGGCATTTTTCACTTTTTTTTGACATTTTATAGACAAAGCGATTAATCGACTAATCAAGAAAACAACTGACAGATTAATTGATAATAAAAATGGCTATTTGCAGCCATAGATACAGGTGTACATAGCGAATTTGACACTACACAACTCTATCGCTGGGGCTATTTGAGTTTGAAATATCCAGCAGACACTTCCTCTCCAGACTCCACTGGTAGTTTGTTATCACCTAATCACACCGTCCCCGGTTCGATTGCGACTGGGCACCTTTGTTGCATGTCACCCCTCTTTACTCTCTCCCCATAATTCCTCTCTATCTCTACATTTAACTGTCAAATCAAGACGAAAAACGCCTTGATTTGACAGTTGAAAGTAGAAAAACAATCTGTATACATGTCGATTATGTTCGGAAACAAATATTGCTTGATTTCTTTTTTTTTTTTTGTGGGATTTTCCTTTATTAGATAGTGACTAAGGAACAAGGCCAGACAGGAAACATGAGGAGAGAGTTGGGGTATGATATGCAGAAAAAGGTCCTGCAGCCAGAATCGAACCAGGGACATTGCGGTTATATGGTACGCGCCTTAACCACTAGCCCACATATTGCTTGAGTTTTAGAGCTGTTTTGGCTGCTGCCTGCCTGTTTTCCACTGGCGCTCACTGATGGATCTGCAGCGACTCTTTGCTGGATATCAAATTTAAGATTAAAAACAGTTGCAGGGCTGAGAACTCGTCCGCGAATCCACTTGACGTAACATCCAGTCACAGGCACGTGTGGCGCTTTAAGTGAGTGGAAGTGAGCCACGAGATCTGGCTGGCACCTGCTCAAAGCTCCCTGCTAAACTAAAGTACCCAACACTGACTAGCGACTGACTGCACACAGGCTAAGATACCTGCTAGAAGATAGTGTTAGCAGCCTTTTAATATCAGTCATTTTCATCCATTCACACACAGTCCAGCCTCCCTGTGTGGGTTCAGCTGCTGTTGCCAAGACATGTCTGACGCAACCTCCTATAGCTCCTATATAAATCTGCTGTATATTTATACCAGAGTTTCACACTGGATCAGGTTTAATTGGTGAAAGTCAAGGTCAGTCAGAGAATCAATGGATGCCCTAACAAGAATATGTGGCAATATATGTGTAAGTGTGTGTGTGTGTGTGTGTGTGTGTGTGTGTGTGTGTGGTGGGTGGGTGGGTGGGTGGGGGTGGGGGGGGAGTGTGTGTGTGAGAGAGAGAGGAATTTGAACTTTTGAACCTCTCCTCCACACACAAACAAAAAGACACACACTTGTTCATCGCATGTTCATCATCGGCGACTAGTTTAGAGTAAAAATCAAATCCTGCACCGCAAATATTTAGATTTAATTCAAATCAACTAATATAAACCTCCCACACCAGACTCTGTTGCCAAAATACACAATTTTCCCTCTCGCTCTCTTTCTATCATACCTTCCTTCTCTCTCTCTCTCGCTGTCGGTCTTTTCACCTCCCGCCCCCCTGCGGTCCCTGTGTGTTATGGTTCAAGTCCACATCGAAGAATCGAGTTACAGTCAGTATAAGGGCTCGAGGTGGGGGGAGACGAATTTTTCAGGAGTGACTCAAGCAGGTTTTTTTTTTAAAATGAGGTAGGAGTTTAGAAGTGATTCTTTGGCAGTGCATGTGTGTGTGTGTTTGTGCTCTATGCATCTAAATGGACCTTGGGTGAGTTACATAAGGTGTTTATATGGGTGTAACACGCAAAAAGAACAAGAGAGTGAGAAGACAAGAGGCTTGAATGTGCATGTACATTCATGTAAACACATATATGGTTAATGGAAGAAGAAGTGAATATATTTGGCCTTGCTTCTTGCCTTCTGTCTTCATGACTCAACGAAGATGACAAGGCCAAAATGACGTCAGCTGAGTAATCTCGTGAAATTTCTGAGTAACTGACATGTTGGCTGGCGCTCACAGAAATTATGGCCCTTTTTTTTGGTCAAGAATGGGCTCTTTGTTGTCCTTAGTAAAATGCCATGATTATAGATGATACATGTCATTTTTAAACCGATAAAAAGAAACTTTCCTGCAAAAAAAAAAAACACTCTCTTTCACTTGATATATGCTTTGATGGTTCTGTGCACAGAAATACTTGTGGAGGCACATCCATGAGACACAGTGTTGTGTGTTTGCACAGACCTGCATGCACGCTCAGTGTTTTCATGGCCAGGTCATTTGGATGAGGATGAAAAGGAAGGCAGGGATCACAGGAAAGAGAGAGGGAAGAGGAGAAAGCGGGCATGAGAGTTGAAAGAGACAAAAGTGAAGGGGGGCGACGGGAGGAGATGATGATGATGATGATGCATGTCATGGACATAAAAGAAGATGAGGTCCAAAAAATACACAACAGTTTGGAGTTTTAGAGTATTGCACTTTCATTTAATTTGTGGGACTCGAGACGCGAGACAGATTAAAAAAAGAACGGTCCAAATTAGAGAACGAGATATTCTGACGTTTACTGCCCGGCATGGATTAAGCTCCAAAAACACTGGATCCTACATTTCTCTGTAGATTTTCAAACACTGGTAAGCTCCCTTTAGAGCCATAGAAGACGTAATGCACATGTCTTCTTTGGCTCTAGCTGAGAAAAACTCCTCGTGACAGGTAAACTGAAATTCATGTGTAATATCAGTTTAAATGGTTCTGTGGCTCCTTCTTTACAAACTCATGTCGTGCAGCTGAGCAGAGTTTAAACCAAAAGTGCTATATTTCAAATTCAAGTTCCCAAAGCCTCCAAAAACACCAAATACATCAGGTTCAATTTTGAGTAAAATGTGTGAAATCTTGAATGCTTTCATTTGAAGAAATTATATAGCTTCTGTCATACAGTGTAGATTTAATTTTCTAAATACTTCAATCAATCATACAGTTTAAGGGGAAAATCAAAAATTAAAAAAGTTAGACTGTGCAAACCACAACGTGTCGCTTTTACACGTAGTTTTTGAACAGATTAAACAATACATACGATAACTCTGGAAAGAGTTAATCAGAGATAAACAAAAACCTGTTTATGTGCTCTAAAAATCAGGTTCCAGGTTCCTTTGTGGGTTTTGTGTAAAGATTTTGCAGCTATTGTGTGTTTGAGCCCCACTTGTCACCTTTTGGCTCATCATCTTGGCTGTTGTTTGAAATGATCTTTAAACAACTGCCCATGTTACAAAAATGTAAAACATTTCTAGCACAACAAATGAGGTACCAAATACTAACTAGTAGTTCGGTTGTTATCAAACATGCCGCGTTTTCCTCACCGCAAAAAGTGGAAGAGCGCCTCAAACGTCACGTAAATCGTTGGAAATGAGGAAGCAGAGAAGCTGAAAGAGACTGAAAGCTGCAACAAAAGAGTTCAAAGAGAGCAGGAGAGGCGTCTGCTGCTTTACATTATGCTATCTGATGGACCCACCACACACAGACACACACACGACCTTGGTTTAACAACTTGACACGTGAAAACAGGATATTTGCGTTCCCACGTTGGAATGCTCATTAGGATGTGGCTACAGCTGTGGTATGTGTGTGTGTGTGTGTGTGTGTGTGTGTGTGCCAACAGCTGGTGCTGTGTGCTATCACTTTGTTTGCTCAGTCAACATGGCTATAAAGCTATAAAGTGCTGATAAATGTTGTTCATAGGATTTGAGGGGACTGAAGCTCCTCATAAACCTCTGCTATCTGGTAACTGATACCAGTGCAGCTAAACGTTCTATACACCAGGTAGCAAAATAACGTTTTCTGTTTGTACTATCCTTACTTCTTTACAGCATGTTGACTGCACAGTCAGCTGAATTTCTGTATTCTACATTTTCATATCAGTTTTTGTTAATTGATATCTCTGATTGATAACACACAGTCGTAATTTAACGTATTGTATATCCAATTTTTTCTGATATGAGACAAAGTTATACATTTGTTTTTATCTTTAATCTTTTTTTCTGAAGACAAATAATATTATAATGAAAGAAATGGAGCTGCAACTAGTGATTATTTTCATTATACATTCATCTAACAATTATTTTCTCGTGTAAATAGTCAATTGTTTGGTCGATAAAATGTCAAGAAATTGTGAAAAATGGCCATCACATGTTCTCAGAGCCCGTGGTGACGTCTTCAAATGTTGTGTTTTGTCCGAAACTGAAAGACATTTAATTTACTATCAGAGAAAACTAAAACAACCCAGAAAATACTCACATTTCAGAAGCTGAAACCAGTAAAAAAGTAAGTATAAAAGTAGCCATTTTTGCTTAAGAAATTACTAAACAATTAATCGACTAATTTTTTCAGCTCTAGAAAGAAAGTTCAGGTTCAAAAATCAAGAAAGTATAGAACAGATGTTGATTAACAAGATTGTAATAAAAAATAATATAAAACCACAGTAAATAGAGATATTTTAAGTTCAGTAAAACCCTTTTTTCTGGTTTAAAATACACAACAGAATAAGAGTGTAGTTAGCATGAGCAGTGTTAGCCACCGTGGCTGAACAGACGGTGAAAACAACGTCACACAAACTTAATCAACCAGAAAAAAAGATGTTTGGTTTTAGCTACTTTCTGCTTCAGAACAAAAATGCATGTATCGTATCAGCCTTATGATACTTGTAAGTTCAACAACCTCCATAATTATGATGAGATGAATTAAAAGAAAGAATAGCTGATATAATACCTCCTCCACAGTCAGAAACAGCCCACAATCTGGTCTTTAATTACCTGAAACTGAGTGTGCTGGCACTGGATAAGAGTCCAGTCTTTTTTAGTATGTGTTTGTTAAACTATACAGACTTTGCAGAGTAATGGAGCCCATGCACGAGCGTTTACTCCAATATAAGGTCTGATAATCAAAAAACGATGCCTGTGCCTGTGCAAAACTGCTCAGTTTGGGTAAATAAAAGGCTCCAGAAACTATTTTATAATCTATGGTGTTACTAGGAAACAGATGGTTAAAGATGTAATGTATATAAATTGGAGAATGGAGGTTCACCTCCGTGTTGACCTCCTACAACAATATGTCCTTCCTCTCGTCTATCTTCCCTTATTTCCAATCTCCACTGTAAGGGCCCCATATGGCTCCCATCATATGGAAACCAAATCCTTCCCATACTTTCTATACATGTATCATATCAAAGGAGAGGTGGAAAAGAAACTGCTCTGCCCTGTTGGAACATGTCCAATCAAACCACAGTTAAATCTTGAGTTTGGTGGGGGGAGTGACAAAAGAAGGAAAAAAGGGGGGAAATGAAGGGAAAGTACAGAAAATGGGTTTTTCTAAAGGTGGCTATGTGTTCTTAACATGCGTTTTGAAGACCAGCAGCAATGTAAATGTTTTTAGAGGGGCATCACAGATAGCAGATACAGTATCATATCCAGTGTCTTCAAACGTGACCATTTTCTTCTCAAAAAAATGTCCAAATAATGAGCTGCCTTGGTAAACTTCTCAATGTGCAACATTATAATCAACCCCCTGTATGGGAGTACAATATATCTCATACGTGCACATGTGCTGATTGTGTGTGTTTATATATACAGCTGTGTCCAAAAAAAAAAAGGTGTGTGTGTGTGCATGAATTTGTGTGTGTGTTACCTGATTTGCCAGTGGCTGATTGGACGGAAAGTCCTCAGTTGGTCTAACATGATCTAACCCTGGGAATGGGCAGACATCGCTGTCCTGGCACAAGAAGGAGGGCTTGTTAGTGTCAGAAGAAAGACCGTCTACTCTAATGTTTTCCTCCCTCACACACACACACACACACACACACACACACACACACACTCTCCCTCTGATATCAGCATTTTGACTCTGAACCCAGTAACAAGGCCCTCCTGTCCCTCTGTCAGCTCTCATTTCTGTACCAATTAAACAACCAGTGAACTCTTTTCTCCGCTGTCGTCTAATCTCTCCCAAATAATCTTTTCTATCTTTCCACCCACTTCCACAACAGTCGCCTCCTCCATAAACCTCAGTGTTGGCCCTCCCTTTGTCTCTCTCATGTCTCACCGACCGTGAAGAACGCTGTGCTTTTGGCTTTTAACGAAAGGCCATCGTAACCTATCATCATTGCTTTCGTAGATCAAAAAAACCCACAAAAACATTATCGCTGATGTTCCACTTCCTCAGCTCTACAACTGAGCTCCAGACAGCAGCTCATTTTTGGCTTAGTGTCTCACAACATGACACTGCCTCATTAGAAGCTTGTACGGTTCTTGGACATGTGCGATCGCAGGTCATCATCCATGAATCAACCACTGAGCACGGATTTGGCTTTGTCTGCAGCTGCTGAATGGAAAACCTTAATAAGAAAAGCTCTGGGAAAAGAGGTGAAATCATGAACCTGTCAGGCAGGCGGTCAAAGCTTCCCTTCAGGCCGTGAGTTTTAAATAATGTTGTCGTTTTTGGTAGAGGTTTTGTCTGTTAAAAGTTGGAGGCGAGCATGGTTAAGAGAGCAGATGTTGGCTTGACTGCTAGATTACGATACCCTTACACCGCCATCTTAGCTCTCTAGGAAATTAAACTTTGGATGAACGAATCATGAGATTGATTATGTTTACATCTGCTTCAGGATGAGTCATCATTTTGAAAGAAGTCAATCTTTGGCTCTTGTATGTCTTAATATCTTAGATGTCTGGAATTCAGTGTCTTAATTCAAGGCTCAGTTGTCGCTTGCAAGGATCTAAATCAAATATACAGAGACTTTCCAGAGGCAGCAAAGTGATGCTAACATACTGTACAAAAGGACAGATGTGCTGTTTCCAGAAATAGATACTTGGATGTCTTGGCCTGGCGATAAAGATCTGGCATGAATGTTATGAAAACATGTGTCCGATCTAGGATTGTGTTTCTCAGCTGACTGAAAGAAGAAAAAGAAAAGACCTCAGGCCTTGCTGCTGCTTCCAAAATATTATGAACAGGAAGGGGCAGTCGAGAAACATCTAGACTGTGACTGATAAGAGGTTTTAAAGGCTATTTTTAGACTGAATTCACAAAGCATTGTTTTTAATTTCTTTACATTTCATAATGTTCTCACTAAAATCTTAACATTTTAGTGTTTCCCCTCATGTTTCTCTGAAGATATCAGGACAAAAGAAATGTTTTTACAAGAGTCTACAGCCATGCTATCGGCCCTATGAGACTGCACAGCGGTGCTTTGAGCTAAATGCTAACATCAGCATGCTGATATTTAGCAAGTATAATGTTTACCATGTTCACAATCACAAGCTCGCAAGTTTCGCATGTTAGCATGCTAACTTTTGCTAATTAGCACTAAATAAGCTAAACAGCTAAAGCTCATGGGAGTTGGGGATCATGGGTGGACGTTTTTCAAGTATTTGGTGATAAAGCAAAGTCAATTTTGACCTGATGATTGTACTAGATAAACATTCAGGGGATCACCAAAGTTATTACTGTTCATCCTGAGGAGGACATGAATGTTTCTACTACATTTCATGACAATCCATCTAATAGTTGTTGAAATATTTCAGTCAAAACCACAAATGTCAGCCTCATGGTGGTGCTAAAGGAAAAGTAAGGGGGATCACCAAAGTTCTCAGGATTCATCCTCTGGGGATCATGAATGTCTGTACAAAATATCATGGCAATCCATCTTATAGTTGTTGAGATATTAAAGATATCCGCTTTAGTCTGGACAAAAAGTGGTGGACCGGCCGACCGACCTTGCCGTTGCCATCCCTAGAACCATGGTGCTAGCATGTGTTTCCTCAAGTGTTTCTCCCAGGATGAGGACAAAAACTTCTGTGAAATAATATAAAGGGTTTTTTTTCTGGGCTTTTTTTGGGGCAAATGTTTCGAAAATCCGAGAGCATACTTCCTCAGATCAAATCACAACCTTGACCTTCTCATGTGGAGGAAGGAGTTCAGTTGTCAGTAAGAACTGGAATAACTTCACCATCCTGCTTCAGATTCTCGGAAAGGTGAAGGTATTTGGAAACAACATAATAGTTGCAAAGAATCAGTTTAGATCGCAAACAGGTTCTCTGGCCTTTAAGAGTTGGCAAAGGTATGAGCTGGCAGCGAAGGCAGCATTCAACGCTTCTCAAGAGACGTTCAAGATGTTTCTCAACACACTGCACAAATGCACGGTGATGGACGTCAACAAACAGCAGCCGCAGAAAAGGCTTGTAGCAGCGTCATGGTGTGGCTTTGAATTGCAATTCATGCAGTCGATCTGGTTTTACCAAATAAGGCTAGATTCATCCAAGTCACGTCTAAAATGAGAGACACATTGCAAATAAAATGTTAAAGTCTGAGGAAGACGTGTGGGATCCATCCTCTTGAGAATTTCCTGCGATCAGGAAATGCTAATGAATGCTAAACCAACTGCACACGTGCCGCACGCTTAATCACCCATTTACGGACTTTGCTGTATTATGTATTGATTTGATTCTCCACAATGCAAGTAAACACGTCAAAGCAAATTGTATTTTTCGCTTTCCTGCCGTATCAGAACCATTAAACCCGATTCTATTATCAGGATTGTAAAGCTCATTTCTCAGTAAGCAATCTGAACCTTTAAGCTGCTTACATTTCGAGGATTTGGAGCCTCGTAATCAGTCACAGTGGTACTGACAGCTCATGATAACCTTTGATCTTTTCGTCAAGCAAAGGAAGCAACTAAAGCAGGAAGTCTTGTTTTCTTATCTTGCTTGATAAAGTCCACATGTGGTCATTTTGAGTGTTACCGGTAATATTGGCATATCTAATAAATGCTTAAACCGTTCATTACAGTGGAGAGTTTACCTTGGTAGATTTTTTTTCCCAGTGTCAAGGTTTTACTTATAAAAAATATGGCTGGTTCACAAGTCTACAATTCTCCTCAAAGCAAATTTGTTAAAGAAAACCAACTAAAAATCATAATTATGCGACCGCTGATGATAGAAATCGTTACTGAAGGAGCAAAGTGTTTTTAAGCTGAGGCATCACAGGTAATGCAGGAATCCAGTTAATATGACATTTTTATGTATACAGTGTGTATGAACATACATAAAAGATCATAAATTCCCTGCATATTAAGTGTTTTGTGCAGAAGAAGTATGTCATTTTGAGAACATTGTTGTTAAAGGTTTGTTTTTGAGTGAATATTGGGCTTTGTTTTGGTAAATAACACTGTAAACTACAGTATAAATGTATCACACTGTTATTTGTACAAAATATTACAGCTAAAGTCATGAAGAAGCAAAATATATTTCAGGCCCAAATGATTATAAGATTTTTCCTAATATTAAATACTCTTTCTCAAAATTTAACCTCCACAGTTAGATCATATAGCGCTCATATTTGCTCGTTGTTGTGCTGTGTATGAGCGAGTGCAGAGAAAGCATTCCCAGAAGTCAACAGTGTGTTTATTGTGGTAGCTGGTGACGCTATCAGCTACTCATCTGCCAGAACAGTAGCCACACAGGCAGGAACTCATGCATGCATTACGACACACAGGAGTGATGTCACTGCACATCCACTTCAGCAATTTCAGTATGCAAATGATTTTTTAAATCCGCTTTAAATAAGTAGTTATTAATTAAAAAAGGTCATAAAGCTTATTTTAAAAAATAGCTTTTGCTTTATATGAAAAGAAAATGGACTGGTTAGCGTTTGGTATTTTTACATCACTCAAAACCACAAATGTCAACCTCAACCATACCTGATGATTGTACTAGATAAACATTCAGGGGATCACCAAAGTTATTACAGTTCATCCTGAGGAGGACATGAATGTTTCTACTATATTTCATGACAATCCATCTAATAGTTGTTGAGATATTTTAGTCTGAACTAAAGTGGTGGACCGGCCGACCGACCTTGCCATTAGAGCCATGGTGCTAGCATGTGTTTCCTCTAGTGTTTCTCCCAGGATGAGGACAAAAAAATCTCTGAAATTACATTAAGGGCTTTTTTTTTCTCTGTTTTTTTCGGGGCAAATGTTTTGAAAATCCGAGAGCATACTTCCTCAGCCATAAGATCAAATCACAACCTTGACCTTCTCATGTGGAGGGAGGAGTTCAGTTGTCAGTAAGAACTGGAATAACTTCACCATCCTGCTTCAGATTCTCAGACAGGTGAAGGTATTCGGAAACAACATAACAGTTGCAGTGGTTAGCATTTGGTATTTTTACGTCTCTTCTTGTTCAGCCTCTTTCAGATTTATAACAATAACTATTGTTGGGTCTCTGTAAATATAAAGAGTCGGTCTAGACCTGCTCTATATGAAAAAGTGCCCTGAGATAACTTTGTTATATAAATAAAACCGAATTGAACTGAAAAATAGTTCTAACCTTTATCTTTAAAAATAACCCTTTCAGACATTCAAAGAGCCTGCTTTCCTTGTTTTCCTCTTTCATTCTTGTGGGGACGTCTGGACCCCACCAGAGAACACAGAGATCAGCTACAATTTCTGCCAGTACAATAACACAAGTAAAGGCCTCACTTGAGTCATACTTGCTCACCACCTCCGTACACAATAACACATTTACAGACACACTTAACCACCCATGCTGGACCTGCCCACCCACAGGCACCCAGAGGACCTCACAGCAGCATGCTGACCTACACTTTGCTTTATTTATCAACTTCATTGTGTGTTCTTTGGTGAGGCATTGGCCTTTACTTTAGCGTTACTTTGTTTACATTGTCTTCACTTTAATTTTCCCACATGTAGTCCATAATGCAATCATCCAGTAGTAGAAAATATAATCTTCAATTTAGGCTTAATTGCATGAAGCAGACTTGCTAAGTGGGTCATTGGATGAAGCTAAAACCAGTCCACCAGGCCTATCAGAACTACATCTAAATAATTTGAGGTTAAAGTATACACCATGATTACAAATGAAGTCCAGCTGATCGCTTAATTTAGATTGATTGTCATGTAGCAAACATTAGGTTTTCAATTGCTAGTTGCGTCCCAATTTGGGGCTTGCATACAAGTCCACATGTCTAGACAGCATGTCGCGCCAACAAGTCCAAATGGCTCAAGAAATGCAGCTTTCTTTTGTCTGAATTTGGTGGACACCGCAAATGAATCTTTTGTGGTCCTCGATATCCCACAATCTGATAAACTGTTTGGAGGGTTGACAAGGATCAATCCCATCCTCATCACTTTGTAGAGTCTTTGAGCTCTTAATATTTACCAGGTATTTGTGCTCAAGTCATCAATCACTGGTAAATATTTCACATGGACTAGAAGACCAAGAAAGCCAGGAGTAAACACCACTGTTTGTTCTTGATATTGACATGTTGTTATTTATAAGGCACTGCGGATAAGATATGTTAAGTATAAACCTGTTGCACTTTTTGCAAGTTGTCCATCATGTGTTTAAGTTACCACTTCCTGGTGATAAACTTGGAACTTGGAAATGATTGACTCGCCTGAATGCACCATAAGTTTTGCTTTCTGTGAGACTTCACCGTTTTATTATGGGACTTTCGGAGTCCGCGCATTCCAGAAGATCCAGCCTCTGAACACAGCTCATTTCTCTTCCTTCTAAATCTGTCTCTGTCTCTGTCACGTCAACTCAGTCGCCTCAAGCGTTTCCGTCGATATGTGTGCACAGGTGACTGAGAGAAACTGGAAAGTCCTGACCTCTTCTTGCTCTCTTCTTTACCTCTCTCATCCTCCCTCTATTTTCTTTCTTTTTCTCTTCCCCGTTCTAAGCCAGATGACGAGAACCAGAATCTTAACCCTTGGAACGAGAGCGAAAGTTTATGGCGACTCTGTAATTTCTCAATACCACTAACTTGGATAACACAGCTCGCACTCCCAATAAACTCTGAGATACCCACAGAGAGCCTGTGTCTTTATCACAGCTAATCTTAACAGCTCCTTTTTACCTAAACAGTAACATTCTCAATTGTTTTAAGGGACAAGGAAGTTAAAAAAGAAAGAAAGAAATGACCGGAATATCAGCAGGCAGGTCCGCCCTGCTTTTGTACGTCTTTAAACTTTATTTAAACTGGATGGAATCCAAAACAGCAAAAATTGACAAAGAGAGGTCATAGTTCCACATGCAAAGGCTGGGAGTGGTATTCTGCTGCCTTGCTGTGGGGTTGTGTGCACTATCACGAACTCTGGCACTTGCAAACACGTGCACGAATGCGTGTATGCACACATGCACACAAAGGTGCGTGCATAGATTTGAATCTTAGCTCGCAGGTAAAACAATAACCCATAAGCACCAAAGCATCCAGCACACATAGATCACTTACAGCATTCCTCATCACAAAGGAAAGATAACACACACACACACACACACACACACACACACACACACACACACACACACACACACACTGAACAGGACACAAAGGAAGTAACTGATTGCCAGTAATGTCATTAATGCCTCAAAGCGGAAGCAGATTATCTTCTGGACTAAGTGTGAAGGTGTAAAGTTTTCATGTCCATTTTGGCGAAGAAGAATCTCAACCTGAAGCTCAGTATCGAATACCTCCTTGTGTGTGTAGAATCTGGTTTGTTTGCTTTGATTTAAAGCTCCAAAGGGAGCCAGAAATCATAGCATGTCACATTGTGAACTCTTCAGACTCAATTGTAGTCTTGTTAGTGGATGATGGGATCGGTTTTTTATGTGTTTCTGGGTTTTTTTCCTGCTTTAGTTTGTCTATTTAAACACAATGCCTGTGTCTGACACCAGAATTAATTTGGTCAAACGGGACGAACCTATGGCATCTCACAGCTGCAACAGACTGCTTTTCTCTATAACCCTAATTTTTAATGCAGGCTACGGTTTGGGTAAGTTTCTCTCAACATGCACGCTCTCTTTAGCCTTTTCATGTTTATATTGCCACACAGGTCGAACCGTAATTTAATTAGTTTTGATTTTGTAATCAGCTCCCAAGTGGTTCTTTTTTCAGGGAATATGTAATATCTCTTTTTGTCTTTCTTTTCTGCACCCCTTTCCCAACACCAACAATTTAAAACAACTCAACCAACATGGCTTTACCTCCTACAGCTGCAACCACTGCTTACTTATGCAGCAATAAAACGCAATTGTTTAAATGCAGAGAGATATATGGAGTCTTTTGTCTCTTGCACTGCATATTCTGCACTGCCTGCCTGCTGTGCATGTGAGGCTCTGTTATACTAATATATTATACATGTATATATGTATGTACTTTTGAAGTTGTGTTTAAATCTCTGCACCAATCTCACAGAGACAAATTCTTTTTCTTTGATTGTGTGCGGTGATTAAAATCACGGTCTCTCAAGAAAGACCTCCCTCCTCATTTGAAAATTACCTTCAAAGCTGCAATCAGAGCAGGTTTTTGTGTGTAAGCCATCAGCTAAATATACTCTCATTAATGACAAAAGAGCATGAATCAAAGTTCAAAGAGGCAGGATTTAGAGTGAGGTCATTGAAACAGAACAGAAAAGAACGACCCACACATCCTCTAAAACTGCACGTAGTATTGGTTGTTCATAATTCACTGCTGCACTCTGGGTGCGAAGGTGGTGTGAAATAGCGATACTCCCCTATCATCACACGAGTCAGGATCTTGTTATTCTGACTCTTTCACTTTGTGTTCAACTCATCAGAAGAGTGTTTTTTAAAGTATTGTCTCAACCTTGACAAAGCCAACTCATCTCTACATTTTAAAAAGCACCTGCTGCCGTTATCTGGGGAAATTTACAAAGACCAAACATACATTCCCAGATGACCGGCGTTTCAAGGAAACACAAGCGAGCCATTGAGAAAGGGGAGAAGAGGAGGTAGAGTTCGGAAGTTGAGGATCAGTTTGGGTGGTTTTTTAATCACCTTTAGGCCAGGGCTGAGAGTTCCTCATGTTTCATGATGAACAGTGATTTGAGGATAAATTTCCAAGGCCTTTTTAGTCACAGTGTCAATTTTGTGCACTATCCAGAGCAGCAGACTAAGCCTACGTTTAGATTTAAGTCCCATGTCATAAGCAATCAATAAAGAGTTAAACCCACGGCATACACTGTTATTAGTTGGGTTGACTTTTTCATTTGATATCTTTACTTAAAAATGTCTCAGTCTACAGTTTAGTTCTTTTACTGAAGCAAACTGATGCTGGCGTGTGAGGCAAGGCCAGGACGCATGTGGTTGCATGAACCCATGTTAAAAAACAGCGGTTTCTGCTCCCCGACCTTATAATGATTGTGTGATTGGCTCTGAATTTCAAAACACTCCCCTGAAAGCTGTTCTGTATGTGTGTGGGGTTCTGGCAGGCCTTTTGTGGGGGAGAGTCTGTCTTTTCACTGCAGGCAAAAACTTGCCTTGCAAACTGAGGTAGAAACTCATAGTTTCTCCACTGTTCATAACCGAAATGGCCTTGTTTTTTTCCTCGTAAATACCTTTGGTTGGCAATCAGAAACTCCTTGTATTGTGCCCTGGCCTGATCGCTCTTTAACATGATGGACTGCTGAGAAAGCTGTTGGTCATTAAACGAATAGCAAGGATGACAGCTTTAACAAATAAATCAATGTCTGCACCACCCTGGCTGCCTGCCAGATGACGCTGAAGCCCTGACGGGATCATAAACCGGGAAAGACACACTTGCACACACACACACACACACACACACACACACACACACACAGGCTGCACACAAACCTGCAGACACACACATGCATTTACGTTAAATACCAGAACAAATCATGGATAAACCAATGCACACACACACTTAAAAGCAAGTACATAAACACACACATGCGCTGTCACATAAAAACTTAAGTAGACTCATTCTCACCCTTGCACACATACTGCACTTAATTACCAGAAGCTTGTATGTTCATGCAAACATACGAGTCTCCTGGTTTAGGTGTAAAAAACTACATGCAGTGCAGTTTTTAACAATCGCTTTGGGCCAGCTTTCACAAAACAGAGTCAGAGTGCAAATGTGTGAGTGCCGATGAAGAGCCGAACGGACTCGCCAAAGTCTCATCTTAACAGTCATACTGTTGTTGCTTAAGTGCAAAGGTCGTAAATCACCAGCGCACACACCTCATAATAAGTGTACCGTGTTTATGACTGTATAAGACTTTGACTAAATTAGTTCAGCATGCATTTTTCACCAGGTCTCATTACATCCAATAACATAACTGCTAATTACAACTCTGCAGCATTACAGGCTGTAAGGAAACCTACAGTATGTGGCTGTTATATTGCATGGTTTGGGGCTCCACATTTTTTGGGTTGGGACACAAGGACTAGCCTAATAATCAGACTGAGCTGTCGTTTAATTTCACTGCATTCATTCACCCTGACATCGTGTTCATGTTAGCTGATTTCTGTTTGGCAGTGGGCCCTATTTGACTTTTTTTTGTTTGTTTTGTTTTGATGACGAAACGATATAATAATAAATAATAAATATGCCAGTTCAAGACAAGAATCTGTT
Organism: Macquaria ambigua; assembly: GCA_008360985.2. Lineage (NCBI taxonomy): Eukaryota > Metazoa > Chordata > Actinopteri > Centrarchiformes > Percichthyidae > Macquaria > Macquaria ambigua. The sequence continues at coordinate 64,062 of VMKM01002275.1, forward strand.
CGTCTATCTCTTCCATGCTGGCCGCCATTTTTGTTTTCATAGATGTAGCTAGGAAGCTAGCTAGCTTTGTATTAAGATGACATCCCCGCTCTTTCTCTAACCTAAAAACTGATTTTCTCTCCACCCGGGGGAAACATCCATCAACGAGCACACCACCAGAACTATTTGAATCACTTAACAAATCAGAGATTTGGGCGCTGATTCAGGTGTCTGGAATCAGGCTACGCTAGGACATAACAGTGACGATGACGGTTAGCTAACATTTACCTAATAAAGCTTTTTTAAGGTTTAGGCATTTTCTGCACTTTTTGTCAGGAGGTTGTATTGAAACATCTCATGGACAACATCGTTTTTATTTCATGATTAACAAATCTTGATAAAGGAGAACAGCTCAGGCTGATGTTACATCTTATTAGCGAGAAACTTTTACCAACTGGTGTCAAAAATGACCACAGAGGGGCTGCTGTCGTTCAGCAGGTTCTGGGAATCAGAATTGGGAGAAAACTTTGGATCAGTGCATCCACAGTTTTAGTGTCCACCACTGCAGATGTTATACATTACCAGACATTATTTACTCAGTTAAGAACTGAAGTTTTTGTCAAGACATTCAAACTTAGCCAAAGCCTATTTCCACTGGTATGATCCTTCTTTTCTTTATGTTCCTGTTTCTGTTGTTCTTTCTGCCTGAAGACACATCCAAGTTATTTATGTGCAGTGCCACTGCGAGCAAGGTCTCAGTGGTTATTTGCGCTCTGTCTTGATACAGCCAACTTTCTCCCTCTCTTTCCCTCTGAGCTCAACTGTTCATCCCCCCCCCCAACACACACACACACACACTCTTGGTCCTCAGACCTCTGGCCTGCTGGATTTGAGTTACGTGGCCACCTTCTCCTCTTCCTAATCCCTTCAAATGAGAGTTTTGGACTGCCAAGGAACTCCCAGATTAGTATGCACACACACACACACACAAAATTGTAGCCGAGTTTCCAAGTGGCCCTCTGAGATATTCTTTTCAGGGTTTGGTGTCCAGCGAGGGCCAGCCAAACACACACAGTCACTCTATTGCACATACACACTGAGGGGCAGGCCACACACACAGATACACACACATAATACGTATGTACATGCACACACACACACACATATACACACTTACACAGGGGAGGGAACAGTGAAGCATTGTTCACTGCTTCCTGAGAGCGCCGGCATCAGGATCACAGGAGCTTTGAGGATCAGAAAAAATACGCTGCTCGGGGGACAAGTTACAGGGACGAGAATTTAAGAGTTACTTGCCAAAAGAAGGATATTTGCCCTTTGTGAGGAGTGAAGTATGTTGTTTTAAAAGAAAAACAGCACCACTGCAAAGCAGATTGTGGGCTACTAGTAAGATTACAATTCCTCTTAAAACCTTTGTTTGGTAGTTAAAAGTAATTCATAAAGTCTTTGTCAGAAGTCGTTTCTATTAAAACACAAAGGAGACATGAAGTTTTACAATTCGAACAGCCGAGACTGACCTGCTGTCAGCTTATTGATTTGTAAATGCTGAATCATCTGGGTGTAACTATGTAATGGGGCCAGTTTTGCAATTTTTCAGGATTTGGCAAAGTGCAGTCAGGACTTGGCAAAGAGAAACTGCTATCAAAAGAGCACTCAGGAGAGGGGGGAAGGGTCTTCTTCTAACTGTTCATGTTTAAAACCTGTGGAGCAGTTCCAGCTGCATGCTCCCGGGGCGCAGTAATGATGTAGAGGCCGAGTCCCCCATCTCCGGAGGCTTGCATGTGTCTACTAGCCTACAGAAACTCTCATATTTTCCTCCTTGCTTTCCAACAGTTTTACTAAACCAAAAACACGACGAGTAAGGGAAGTAACTGATAAAATCACTTAAATGAAGATCTCATTTCAGTTGCTTGGCCTCGAAAGGAGCAAAGGATATTGCTATGAAGCAAATCAGTGACAGGACAATGTAACAGAATAGTCATGTGAGAGTTTTGAAAGACTAACTGCATGGCACAGGATTTGGCTTGCAGGGTTTCAGCAGGATCAGAAAAGTTGAAAAGTGAAGGAAGAGATCCCGCAGAGAGACCAGACTTGGAGGGAGGAAGAACCAGCCAGACACCAGACAGTTCGAGAGCCATTACAGTACAATTGAATAAAGGAATAACTGCGGAGAGAGTTTTTAAATGAGCGTAAATGAATTTTGACATAAAACATGTTTCTGTGTGAGCTTTGACTCTCTCAGTAATGTGTTCAGTGTGATAAAAGTCAAACAGGCCTGAATCTTATTGAGTTGTTTGACCAGGAAGCCACACCGGAGGTGTGGCAACATCGGTCCACCACTTTGGTCTAGACTGAAATATCATAACAACGATTGCCATTAAATTTGGTACACATGTCCTTGGTGCCCAGATGATGAATCCTAGTAACTTTGGTGATCCCTTTTTTCATCTATCGCCACCAGGAGGTTAATATTTGTGGTTTAGAGCAAAATGTCACAACAAGTGTTGGATGGATAGCCATTAAAATTTGGTACCAACATTCATGAAAATCTGCACCACAAAACTGTCTCCTAACCAGCAACAAATCCAAAGAAACTGGACTCATCGACGATGACTGTCGCATGATTTGTTTCAGAACTTAAATTAACTCTCACTTACTATACTCAGGGAGAAAAGAAAGTATATCAGCGGGGTGATAATGTTTCTCTGCATAGCTCGGTTTAGCCTCTGGCCTCGTCTCCATATACTAATGGAGCAGAAAGTTTTCCCTCCTAATCTTGTGTTTAGCTCAGTGCAGTCATGTGTATGGACTTTATCTCCTCACTAACATAGATGAGACACTCCCTACCAGCCCTGTCAAAACGTAATGGACACACATGCACACACAGACCCGCATGCGCGCACACATATGCAGGCCCTGTAAAGTCTAACCTCCTATTCTCATACATAAAGGACACTCCTCAATAACAATTAATCCTTCAACCAGAACCACCAAAGCAGGGAGTGTGTTTTGGCAGAGGTGCAAGGAAGAAGCGAGGCCTACTTTCACTCCACTTGTTTGGGTGAGCGAGCTCAGATCCACTCGTGCATGTGTTCACCTCCCCAACACTTCTGCCAGTGGTAGCTGTCATCACACAGCCTTTTGTCTCTGCACCAGACTCCACTGTCAGCGGTTTTTGTTGGGATGTGTCCTGCTCATATGCAGACGATACATGACGACCTGCTGTGCTTCCTTTTCTCTCATCGCAATACTGAAAGACAACGAAGAGTATCTGGATATGGGAGTTTTTAAGCTCAAGTCCTTCCAGAGGTGGAAAGTAACAGAGTGTATTTATGCAAATACTTTACTTGAATACTTGTATGCTACTTGATACTACATTGCAGAGGGAGATATTGTACTTTTTACTCCACCACATTCATTTAACACTTAATAGTTACATTCCAGATTAAAATGTGCGTCCAAAACCTGATTAGCATATAAAATAAGATGCATTATTATAGATTAAACTACCCAACAGTATATAAAGTGGTTACAATCAGCTTCACCTCCATCAGGAACATTAAAATGCTGCTTAAACATTAATTTGTCTGTAATAATAGTCCAATATTATATGTTAAATAATAGTATAACACTCTGAAAGGGGCCAATACACATAATGAGTACTTTTGAGTACATTTTTGCTGATAATACTAGTACTTTTACTTGAATAAACCTTTGAATACAGGACTTTTACTTGCACTAGAGGGGCTTTTTATATTGTTGTATTGGTACTATAACACCGCTGGCCGTTTGTGCTCAGAGTAATCTAGCAATGCTAAACTTTATAGTAATTTGGTGTGAAAATACAGCTTCAAAATGGGGTTCATAATGGGGAAGATTGTTCCATCCACACTAAAAAAAAAAGCATGAGATTTGTAATGTTTGCCCAAATGAAATGAAATTTCTCTGCCAGCAGGAAGAAATAAATCAAAACTTCAGACCCAAATCCAAAAGAAAACTGGACTTTCTAATGTTAGATCTGGAAGCATCCCTCTCAGCTTTATGCACTTTGTATATTTGACCTTATTTAATATTACAAGCCTCCCAAAGTTGACCTCAATCTGGATAGAAGCTTGTAACCGGAATTTGCACCGACTGGAACAATGACATGTGCACCTAATTAGACTCATTATGATTCGTCACCGAATAGACACGTGAAGCCATTAAAGACATGAGTCATCCTTTTCAGGACTGTTGAGGATGTGGACCCGTTTTCTTACAAAGAAACCTAGCTTTTCCCGTAAGCGCCCCATCCTTCCCATTCAGTTTGAACTAATTTACACACACACACACACACACACACACACACACACATCGTTATCTTCACTAGGAACAGGGAAATCCACTCGTGCATAAACATGAAGAGTATCGCTCAGGAAAAAGTGGGATGACAAAGAAAGAAAGAAAGAAAGAAAAGGCAGAAACCACAGAGAAAGACAACAAAAGGAATGGGTTTCATTAGAAAACGGGGGGCCAAGTGGAAAGAAATTAATAAAAATAAAGAACAGGGGTGAAGGAGTGCAGCTCTGTAATCTCTCTCTCCTCATCAGGGCTTGTTATAGAGTCATTAGCACAGCTTTCAGACCGTGACACTTACAACCTCCCTGAAGGGTACACACACACACACACACACACACACACACACTAACATGCACATAACTCCACAGCCTGCGAGCTACAACAGCCTCTCTCTACATTTCAGTTCCCAAAGTCTGTCTTATTCGACCCGTGCTGCCCGAAATTACACGAAAACATTTCGTATCTGCAGATGGAAGTCGCTGCCAAACAGGAGGCGTAGCACAAGGGGAAAGAAACTATTTCCCCTTCGCCTCAGAGGAATCGTTGAGTTATTTATCTCTTATTAGATGTCTTGATATGGATGTACTGTATATATACTGTAAAAAGAAACTCTTCAGTGAGACCATACATCCACTCAGTGTTGTTACATAAGGAGTTGTGTTTCAGCTGCCTGATCCAGCGGTCCACATTTGCTCTCAGAGTTGTTTCATTGCCAATTTCAGGGCGGTCGTATAACGTCCCAACATATAATCACACTTAAAGAGAGAAAGCACGTTTAGGGAAATGTGCATCAAATCCAGAAATGCTGTAAATAACAAAACATGTATAGAAAAGGTAAAAAAAGGAACACGCTGCAAGAGGGAACAGACTGAAAGTGCAGCGTTGAGGGTTGTTCTATGGATGTAGCAGTGTTCTGTTTATGTATAAAATAAAATAATAAGATTATGATTTATAATGAATATTGGCACTTTGGCCCCTTATTTACCTTCGTCCTCTTCTAACCTTTTGACAGTGTGATGTTGTATATATATTTTAATCTTATATCTGTACCTAATTGTCCTTGAGGGCCACCGTAACGATGCAAAAGCGATTACAAAATTGAAATTTGGCACTTTTTTAACCTCTGTGAATGCTCTGTAAACGGGGGCGCCAGCAGCTTTAGAGATGCAGTTTCTTTAAAACTGTTCAGTTCCACTTGTTGACATACGGTAGGTAAAACACAGGCTGTGTTGTAGTTGATGAGGAAGTTAAGAGTACTTTTATTCAGTCACTGTATATATTATTTTCTCTCAGTGCAACATTTAAACCACCATAATGGGGTTGGAGCCACAGGTGTTGACCAACAACACAATAAACGTCCTGCAGACAGATGGTCCGTTTTTGCTACAAGGCAGTAAAAATCCTATTTTAAGCAGTATATCTTATATCTACTAATTCTTTGTTTTAATGTGTGTTTGTTGTGCAGGTGCGTAGCCAGGGCGTCACAGAGGAGCTGAAGTGCCTGAGTTTACTGAACGCTCTGGATAAGGACCAGGACATCCCGGACCAGCTGGCCCAGCTCTTTGGAGAGCCCTGCATCAAACTGGCCGAAGGCATCAAAGCGTACATCTCCAAGGTAAGAAAATACTTTAAAAACTACATTACTGACATTCAGAACAAGTATAGTACACGCAGAGTTTCATTCTATATTTCCATATTTGTTTTTAAGGGAATAAATCCTATTTTATCACTACTGATTTACAAAATTGTTTTGTAGAATAAATGTTTTTTAATGGTATCAATGGTATTGCTATTTGTATCCAGTCTCCAGGAAAGTAGGTCTAATAGTTTTCCTGTGGTGGAGGAAAACCTTCTCCTACACACACTCATATAAAGGAAATGTTCTTAGAAAAGCGGCTTTAGAGGCTTATTTTTTTAAAGACTGCAGTCTGGATTAAATCAGTTTAGTTGATGGCAAGATGCATTTTGTAAATAAAACAACTCATCAGAATGGAGAAGGTTATGTCGTAAGAAAAAAAGAAACATCTCCTTACAGGATGATTCAAAATATAGTTTTTATATATATTTAATATAGTAATTTCGAATCCCTAAATTACACATGTTGGGTTATATTAACCCTAAATGAACGTGTGTGTGTGTGGCTGGCTCTGCTGACCCGCGGTTAAAGAACAGATGGAGGCTGGTTTCAGCATGAAGGAATCTGCTCAGTTACAGCAAGCCGAGAAACATCTGTGGGGACTGATGCAGAACTGAACCTCTGGGGCGGGACCAACTGGGGCGAAATTTGTCGTCGTAATGGAGAAACTTTCAGCTGCGAGGGAGTAACACTCATCAAATAAATATGTATATACAGGACATGTGTGTTGAATTAATCACGCCGAGATGGACAATTGAGAAGATACAGATCTTAAGTTTTTATCCTAATGTGACACCATCTCTTGAATGTTTACCTCAGACGCACATGTGTCCAACAAATGGCTAAATTTATTGAGTGATGAGTTGCAGGTCCCAGAACAGATTATTTAAATGAACTCATCACATGGGTGGCTGTTAGGAGAGCTTTTTGGACTAAACTCTAGACATTTTGGACGGTTTCAAGGAATTAAATGGTGGCTTGTACCCCTTTTTATTATTAAAAACAGCAGATGTACTGTTTTTAATAATAATAGTATATATTCAATAATAGTAATGATGTTTCTCACTCTTCCAATGCTAACTTTATGGCCTGTTTCATCTCAATCATCTCATTTCAAGCCGTGAACTTAAGTGTACCCTTGAAACATCAATAAAACACTTAATAAATAAGACAGTGATCATTAGTCATATAAATGTAAACGATAATATATGATGGATTGAGTGGAAGAGAGCTGTTGTTAGTGTTGGAAATGAGAGAGCTACGACGAGTGAGACACTTCATTTTTCTCCGTTTGTACCCGACGGTGTTGACGCTGCACCTCTGCCGGCTGCTCAACCTGTTTTCTACAGACAAGCCTTCACGGTTAACTGTCTCAGTAATAGCGATTCACTTAAAAAACACCTAAATGTGTGGAAAAACGAAATGGAACTGAGCATTTGGGGTCTGTGGAGAGGTCGCTGGTGGTGGTAGTGGATGGTGCAGAGGTGAGTTAAAGCCTGACCTTTGACCTCGTTGCCTGCGAGGGGGTGTGCAAGTACAAACATGACTTTCTAATTCAGGCCGTCAACAACTTATCACAAAGCCAATCAATCACTGTTATGTGCTCCAGCTTGTGCATGAGTCTGTACTTGAGAGAGTTTTGTGCCCCTGGGTGTTTCTAGGTATGTCAGCACACATAGACTACAAATACACTTCTGGCTGTGTGTACATGTTTTTGCACAGTGTTTGGATTGAACCTGCATGGCTTTTATCAGCTTTATCTGTGAAACCGATGCTTGATGAACCTGTGCCAGACCTCAGTCAAATACGGTTTAAAATGTGGGCGCCCACTTACAGGTGGCTGGATGGATTGAGACAAACTCAAGTCAAGTGTTATCGTAAATGTGTCTTGCGCAACTCCTGTCGCTATCAAACACGCTTCACACTCGCAACACGCCCTCTTAATTGTGTCACTTTTTTGCTATAATTTCAAAGCAGATTTATGGGTGTTTATTTGCGATGGACATGATATCCTCACTGTATGGATGGATCACACTTACAGGCGCTAAAGGTTTTTAAGTACCTTAAATGCCTCCTTGAGCTGTGTGTCACAGCCACTGCTGCAGCTCCAGCTGCTAACCGTGTTGATAATCAGCGAGACAAACTGACTTCCAGTTGTTTTTACAACACCAGCATGCACCTGTCCCCTTCACCTCTTGCAGTATCTTTGCCTCACATCTCTCCCTCTTTGGCTAAACTGTTTTGGGGCAGCTGTAGCTCAGGTAGTAGAGCAGCAAAAAATCGGCTCCTTGTGTCCACATGTCACAGTGTCCTTGAGCAAGACACTGAACCCCTCCCCCCTCCAGCCAATAAGCCAGTTTGAATGCAACGTCTTTGTGCTAAAACACTTCAAACACCTCAGGTAGTCTGTTTTGACTCAGTTCAGGTTTATAAACACCTGGCATGGATAAGTGGGATCTGATCAGACAGGTGATGATTTTACAATGTTTGTTTCGTAGCAAGGCAGGAATTTGTATCCCATACTGTGTATAAAAGGTGTGTTTTTACACACAAAAACGCAACACGATACACTTATCAATAGCTCTTGTATGTGTGGTTTTCTCTGGGCTCAGAAGTCTAAACTTGGGGGTCACATGGCTACAGAAACGCTCACAGATACAAACATACATTAGTTAAACACAAGCCACATTATTATTACCCATACACTCCTGTAGTAAGTAAACAGATTGCGACTGACACGCACGCCCCTCCTCACTGCATGTGTCGAATCAGCATGAAAATACCGACTCCGACTCTGCTGTGGTCTGTGAATCCCCCGTCCGTCGCTCTCACACACACACACACACCCACACACACACAGTCATTCATGAGCCCACTGAGTCGCTCCATTGATATAAGTCATCTTCCTGCAGACATAGCCAAGAGGACTTTTCCCACTTAGTCTGACTGTCTGGACGCTTCCAGCAGTATATCTTCAGCCCCCTCATTTCCTACTGCCCCCACACAAACACACACTCACAAACCACCGCCTGTCTTTGTTTAAACCTCTATTGTTCTTTAAGTCTCTCTCTCTTTCTGGCTTCTTCTTTTTCCCCCTTTACCTCTCACCTCTTCACCCCCCCCCCCCCTCTCTCTTTCTCTGCTCTACTTGTATGATACAATCGGAGAGTGCTGCTCCATGCCCCCGTGGTCCTCAGTGGACGGGAACAGGAATGTCTAGTTTTTTTTCTCCAGTGTAAATGGGTACAAATTGACATCCCATTATTCTTGGTCCAAACATTCACACATGCGGACACACGTATTATCGGGCAAATCCAAATCCCATTCATTTCCATGTCAGCGCTATTTTTCCAACAGATGCCGCTTGAAGAAGAGAAGGGAAAAGAAATAGGCAAACTACCCTTGAGCAAGGCGTTTTAACCCGTCTGCTTCAGTAGAGCGTCTGGGTGGCAAACAGTACGACACTGTGGCTGCACAGTTAGCGGTTTTTAGTGACTCCTTCAAGCTGATTCCGTGAAACAACACTGTGTTGTGTTCTTCGTCAACTTGCGTCACTGGATTAAGGTTTTCAAAAAAGGAATTGTTGAATCGAGAAAAAAAAAAAAAAAGCCAAAATGGTGGTTAGATCGAGCTGGCAGACCAAGCAGGCGCCGTCTCGTTCCTTATAAAATGCTTCAGTGAAAGTACTGGAGATCCAGATTTTAAGCCATGGAGACACTCTATGTAGCTTTTTACATTTTACACAGATGAATACTGAGGCTGGTTAGCAATTATACAGTTTGAATTACACCGGTTTTATAATGTTTAACTGTGCATAAGCATGTATGCACAATGTAGCAATCAGGGACTTAATTAACTACCTTTCAGGACACACAGGTCATGCCCTCAGTATCTTTTTCCTTTATGTCCATTTCTATTTATCAGACAAATATGCATAAGAATTCACTGCATAAAATGCTCATAAATTTACAAAATTAAAGGGGAAAAAAGCAGAGAGGTCTGAGAAGAAGTCCTAATGGCTGGTGAGGCCTACTGTATGTCTTTATTGAAGCTGACAATTGATGTAGCCACTGATAAGCTGGCTGCCGGCGGTGCGTTCGTGGCCGGTGGGAGCTTTTCCTTATTACTCTGAGGCAGAGCTTAACAATTGATTTGTAAGTCACTTGATCTGGTTTGCTGGATTGGCTACTGACTTGGCTTTTAACTAGCATTCTTTGGCCGGTTGCTTACTCTCCCTGGTTGGCATCTGACCATCGTAGCAGAGTGAGTAACCTCGCTCAAAGGGAATGATCCTGCTGCCACACCACCACCAGCTGTTCTCATTGTCTTTTCTGGCACTGATTCTGGACCATAGACCAACAGGTCACAGGTTTGAATCCCCATAGAAGTACACGAGAAGATTGATACCACACTCACATCTGTCCGCTCAGTATGAAGTTGGAGCCAGGAGATGCTTAGCTTAGCTTAGCATAAAAGCTGGGAGCAGGGGGAAACAGCTAGCCTGGCTTTGGTACAAAAGGTACAAAAGATTCACCTACCATAATAAACACATTTCCCAAAATGTCTGCGGTTGTACTGGGCAGGTCCCAGGTGTAAATGTGTATCAGAGGGTCACTGGGATAACAGAAGCAACACTCCTGAGGACAAATATAGGTCAAGTCTGACCAAAGCCACTGCAGCTTGTTGGTGTCTGTAAGGCGTCCCAGCTGGTGCAGCCAACAGGTGCTGGGAGGAAGCGCTGATCACGGCTCCTCACTGCAAATCAGCTACTTAAGGCCATTTGATCCAGTGCTCTGTTGCATTAAGTTGAAATACTTTGGACTCATAGTACTTGGATGGAAATGCTAAGCCCTTAGTGCTGGCGGGATCATGAAACAGTGAACCGTATCCGTTCAAGTTAAGAGGAAATAGAAGAAAATGGTATAAAGACTGGTTAGCAATGGATGTATAACTGCTTTTAGATTAAGATATCAGATATCTGACAAATCCAAGGTCAAAAAATAAGGTTTAACTACCCACATAACTAACTCTTCAGTAAGAATTCACACACACACACACACTCTTTGTGCCTTTCAGCTCTGGCACAAAACCAACAGTCCAAAACAGATGCTTGGATTTGGTTCACTGATAAACTTCAACTATGCGGTTTGGATGCGCGCTCAGCGTCACCCGCTCATGCCGGTTATAAAAAACAAATAGCAAAAAAAGAGAATGACAAGCGGTGAGTGTGAGAGGAGCAGAGTGTTAAGGTGGACAGAAAAGCACGGAAAACTAATAAAGATAGAGGACGAAAAAGAGGAGCATTAGCGCACATTTGGCGGCAGAGTATCTCCTGGAAATGATTGTAAAATGTGTGCTGGCTCGGCGTGTAGATTCCTCTGTGGGGCACACATGCATACAAACTGTTTTTAATGGGATCAGTGAGTGAGACGTGGAGGAAAAGAGAGGGAAGCGGAAAATAAAGATGCTGCAAGAGAAGGAGGGACTGGTGAGAAAAGAGCTGGTAAGCTATAGACCAAAAAAAAATATCACAATGAGGTTTTAATTATACAACATTGTGAGGAGGAAAAAGAAGGGAAAGGAAAACATCGTACTGGCTGAGTTAAAACTCAGCGGGTCCAAGCAATGTTTGTTTAACAGCCAATATAATGGTCCAAAAGTTCAAATTCAATTAATAATACAAAGGACCACACTGGTGGTTCTGCATGTTTTTCATATTTTCCAAACCATATAAGCAATTAGATTGATTTTGTTCCCCTTTAAGGAAGCCGTTAGCTTCAGATCATTTCATTGATGTATGAAAATCAACTTGCAGACACTTCACTTAATCCATCAGACTCACCCTTGCATCACTTTGAGGGTCTACTGTATGTTGGCGAGAAACTATGAATAAGATGATGGTTTTTTTTATGAAAAAGATGACTGTTTGTTGGCCAATATCATAAAAAATGTTCGGTGTGATGGACTTCAATCCCACAAAACTGCCTCTTGACGTTACCGTTCCTCCATCATGGCTCAGCAAGGAAACACTGGACACAGAAAGAGAAATCCACGAGTTGGCCAACGCTGACTGACGAGGCCTCACATTAGCTTCGGCTAAAGTTAAACAGTTTTTAAAAAGAAGGATGTAAGACATGCTGGAAAAGAGGGGAAGCCGAAAACAGATGGTGCAGGAGAAGAGGAGCTGGTAAGGCAGTGGCCAGAATGAAATGTCTCACAATGAGGTTTTAATTATACAAACAATGTGCGGAGGCAAAAGAGGGGGAAGGAAAAGTTAAACTTCACTGGGTGCAAGAAATATTTCACCAAACTTGAAACCAACTTTACTCAATTTTCTTGAGTAAAGGTCTTATGCTCATTAACTACAAATCAGATATACTTTACATTACTGCTGACTATTTTCCAAAGCATATAAGCATTTAAATTGATTTTCATCCCGTCTAGGAAGCCATTGGTTTCATTTCATTATAGTATAAAAATCAACTTGCAGACACTTTAAACTTGCTTGAGGTGTATTCAATCTGTCAAGGTGAACAATTAGTCTGCTTATTTTTTACATGATCATAGCAGGGTAATAGCCTTAGTGAGTAGAAACCATTTTAAATGCTTTCTTGCGACACATTCAGGACTTAAAGTACACTGCCGTAGTAGACAATTTGTATAAACAGTTGTGAAAAAGGTAATCTGACTTCAGAAGCTTCCTGCAAGAAAACAGCAAAAATATGTGCGATTTTAAGTCTCTGCAACTCAATTTTTCATGCTGCTCTCATTAGACTGAAACTAACGACTTCTTATACGGTGGGAAATCACTTTAGAAACACTTTATATGCTTTGTAAAATGGTCGGCAGTAATGTAAAGTTAATGGGGTAGATGCTGGAAAACAACCAGTAGGAGCTTTAGGCAAAAAGAAAAACAGAAAAAGGACAGGAATGGGAAGATGATAAAGCTGTGCTCTCCTGGAGTTTCCTTCTGTTTTGTTCTTGACGATCTCCCCGTCTGGAGAATTCGGCTCCTCTGACCTTTGCTCTCCTGCTGCTGGCATGCATGTGACATACATGAAACACATGCATTCTTGCATATGTAAAGTTGTTGTATTGTCTTGCATACACGCATTGTCGCGTGAATGACTTACAGTGAGACAAGCAAGAGTGATGGGATAAGAGAGAGGAGAGAGAAGCAGCACAGGGGGGATTTGGGATGGCATGTGTGTGACTAAGCTCAGGTATTCAAGTCTTAAGCTTTCAGCCCCGTTGGAAGCCGGAGTAACTTTCCTTCGCTCTTCTACCCTGCTGTTCTCAGTTTAAGACTCTGAGCTATCCAGGTGCTTTTGACCATATGACATGGTCCTCATCAGCAGATAAGAGTTGTGTAGTTGCCATGGAGAGCCAAGGAGCACTTTAACCTTAAATTTCAAAGTTCATTCTTGGCCCTGGAAACAGCAAAACAATGTAGCATCAAGGTCCATTTAGTAGCTATTCGGGAGCTTTTGGCCATATCACATGAGGTTCTTCATCATGGAAACACAATAGCTCACATGTCAACAGATCCATCTCCATGACCATGTATAGATACTATGTCATATTTCTGAAAGCTTCTAAAAAAAAAGCTAGTAAGTGGACCTTGAGTTGGGATTGTTTTGTCACTACTATTTCCAAGTTCAAGAATAAACTTTGCTTAATTCTTAACTAAATATGTTCACAAAGTACAATTCTATGATTCTATCTGAGAACAAATTTCTTATTTTCTTGTAGCAAGTTACCAGCAAGTTATTTCTTATCAAAGGTCACTTTCTTTAAAGAAACAAAGCTCTGCTGGCCTCTCTTTCTCTGACACAGATGCATTGTGGGCGCCGTATCTCTAAATCTGCTCCGTGTCAAAGCACTGATGTCATAGCAAATATTTGGATTTTGACTGCTGATGCAAAACAGCTGTTTTGACATCAGTGGTCAGGGTGTGGACGGACACGCAGCAGGCTTCAAAGTTCTAGCCCTCAGAAAGAATTGCACCACGCAATTCAGTGTTAAACTGCTCTTTGAAGCCGAATTATGCACTTTGAACTCTGCAATGAAAGGAGGCATTTGAATGTGTGAGGCGTTTTTGTACCACAGTACAATTTCTAATTTTATTGATGATTAAAACAAAAAAAAAAGTGTCTTAGCCTTATCTTATTTTGACATCGCACAGTAAGAGTCTGAGTGGGCTTTCTGTTCCCTTCACCTCTCCCTCTGCTTGTGCCTTGTTTGCCACATAAAAGACCTTTGTGTTTTACAGTTTAAAATCAGTGCTAAAGTGGTTCTTTTATTGGAAGAACCACTCAAAGAATCATCTACACATAAAGTAAATAGACAGAACTGCATTAATTCACAAAGCTCTGATAGACGTCAAACAGGCGGAGACACATGACTCCGCGGTTTATCATCAAGCATGAACATTTCATCACCTTTAAGGATTTTATAAACTCATGCGGCGAAACTTTAAAATGATCCTTAAATAAGTTTTCTGACATGAAATGAGCCCATGCAAGAGTCAGCTTCAGTCAGAGTCATCTTTTTAAAACCAGTGAACAATTGGCAATGCTTATAATTAGCTTGTAGCATTGATGAATGGCCAGCAGTTGGCTAATGTTACTTGTCTTTCTAAAAACACTAGTTTGACTGTGTGTTGCACAGAAATGTTCCCAAAGTCGACACACAACAAGGTTACAGAAAAGCAGCTATTTAATCACATTTGCTTACTTTTACTATTTCTTCTGCCGTTATGATGCATGTGTGCTATGGCCCTCAATTAAGTGTACATCCAGTATGTGGTGGTCTTCAAGGATACGGCTGCCGTTATTTATGTTTTTGTTATTGTCAACAAATCCCATGAAAAGACCAAAAAAAAAACAACGTGTTATTCCATCTCTTTGTGCATTTGGTTGGGGACTATTTTCAGCCGTGGATTAACACACATTTGGTGCCCTAGTGAGTATTTACAGCAGCAGCACGTTGCATGTTGGACTGCTGCAAAATAAACTACAGTGTTCATGTTCATCTATTGCAAAGGTGTGCCTCACTGATGTGTTTTTAATAGTTTTTGGAGAACAAGGGAGGAAAAGGATATATGAGGCTTTGGATACACACAATACTTGTTGGATCAATTCATAGTTAGCTTTGGTGTTGATAATAAGAACAATATAGAATATCACCAGACTTATCCTTTAAGATTGTATTCATTCATAAGATTACTATGATGCTGCTGTGATATATATTAAGGATAAAGGACCAGGTTAAGGTTATTGTTTAAGTAGGCTTAAAGAGAAAAACTAATAATGTAAGCATGAGTCTCCTGTGAGGCCCTAAATGTAGGTGTAACTGCTCTCATCATAAACCAAAACTCATCAAAAGTGGGTCGCCTCGCTCTCGGGTGGTGATGACGACATGCAGGGCGGAATGACGTAACCGTAGCAACATTGTTATTTAGAGTGACAGACACTTGGGTCTGATCTGGGGTTTGCAGCACTTCCTTATCTTACTCTGTAAGACAGTTGGCTATTCAAAAGCAAATGTCAGTCACTGACATGCTGTGTATACACACACACACACACACACACACACACACACAGGGAGGGAGGGGTGCATGGCTACAGTGTTGTTAGTGATTTCCAGCTGATACACAAACACAAAAGACCTCTGTGTCTGGCGTCGACCACCCTCCCTCTCCTCGTTCACCCCCCCCCACCACACACACACACACACACACACACACACACACACACACCCGCCTTCCCCATACCTCCATCTTTACATCCCAACTCCTCCACTATGATACTGAAGTTTCTTCAGCGTCTTTAGCAGCAGCTGTTTGTTTAATACAGAAGACTAGAAGATTCAGTGCTGTCACGATACATGCATTAAAAGCTAAATGCC